>CAJNOI010000177.1:174007-184784 GCA_905250115.1 Adineta steineri
TTTCATTATCATAGAATTAAATATGACAATCAAACAATCTCATTAAATGTAATTAAATTTCGTTTATCATTAATTCAATGTGGTCAATCTGTTGTTAAACAAGAAAATCTTTATAAAATAATTCAACAATTACCTGAATTAATAAAAACAACTAAAGATATTTCTTTAAATGAAGAATTAAATAAAAATTATTTTAAAGAAAATATAATTCGTTGGTTAGAATATATTTTAAAAGAATGTTATCAAGCAAGACAATTTTCAATAATTGAACAAAATAATCCAATGATTATTACACAAATTATTTCAATTATACGAAAAGAAATCTTATATATAGCTGCATTTTTTATTAAAGATATTTAAATTTCAATATCTTGTTTTAAAAAAATTCCTAAAACAAAAAAAAAAGAATTTATATTTTTATTAATAAAATTATAAAAACGAACCATCAAGTTTTCTTAGAGATTTAATTAATTTATGTACTGTATCTAGCCATGATTCTTCATCTTTTTTCCATTCATCATGTAATGGATTTCCATTAAAAACTAAATCTTCAAGAGTTGAAATTGCTGACTAGAAAATTAAAACAAAATTAAATATGAAAAAATTTTAATATTTTGAAAATTACTAATCGACGTAATTCTGACCATTCTTTAATATGATTATTACTCATATATAAAACCTAAATAATTATATATAGATAGATTTTTTGTCGTAAAGAATTTACTCGAAGTTTTTTCATTGTTAAAATTCCATCAAATTTTTGAATTGAATTATATGATATCCAAAGTTCTTCAAGAGTATCACTTACAACTTCCTATTTTAAAATATATTTTAAACGTCAAAGAATTATTATTAAAATTTACTAATGGAGCAAGACTTGTTATTAAATTTCGACCAAGTGATAAGATTTTTAAATGTTCTACAGATTTTCAAATTAAATTTTAATAAAAATTCTTTTATCTATTTACTTAAACCATTAAGATTGGCAATTCTTTCGATCATATTTGTTGATAAAGATAATTTTCTTAAAATATTAAATAATATTTATTTATTCTTTGAATTTATATAAAATTAACTAACTCGCAACGAATTAATTTTCCAAGTGAATGATCCATTATATGTATTGGAGGATAATGTCCATTAAGCATTATTACTTTAGCTTGTCGAGCTGATTCACCTGTTTCTCCTTCCTAGTTTTTAATAAAAATAGATCATTATTTGTTTTTCAATTAATCTATGAAATACCCATTTAATAAGTGCTTCAGTTGTAGTAATTGAATGTACAGTATCATCTGAATCTCGATTGAGAATAGATAAACGTCGAGTTGAATTTTTTGATGTCTAATAGATTTTAAAAAGAATTTCTACTGATAAAAATAAAAGTAACGAATAAAGCACTTACCATTGTAATGATAATAAAACATACTGTTCGTAATGTGTGTTAGAGGTTCTTATCAGATTATAAATCATAAAACATAGCAACTCCTTTACACAATCAATGTTTTATATTTCAAAAGATTTCTTTTTCGTCTTTATTCGTTTCAAAAAAACTTCGTAAAATCAATATTAATAGAGATATCTTAATTAGACACAATATTCTACATACTGAAGTGATGATATACGATGTTGTAGGAATTTATATTGATCATATAACATTTTCGATCAACTCAACAAATAGTTTCTATTTTGCTTTTTCTTTCAATTATTTTTGGTATATTTCAATTGTACGTAATCGATTAAAATCTGTTATTTTTCATGCAAAATTTAACATCATAGAACTATAATCTAGTTCTTATTGAATTTTAAAATAATAATCGATTTTAATCAATTACATACAACTTAGTTAACACGCAATTAAAATCGTGCCATTTTAATTAGCTATTTTACATGGATGTGTGCATTTATGAATGATTTCCAATCTTTTTAAATATAATAAACTAAATATTGTTTTTTCTTTTACTGTTTGTATGATATTTAAGAATTTCTCATTGTTATTCGAAGTCAAACTATAGAAATGAGTAATAAATGGTTGTATGTGATCATATAGTGAAGAAAAACATTGCAACCAACAACGTACGAAACCGCTCATATATATAATCGAATATCTTCAATATTTTTGTTTTGTAATAATAACGAAAACAAACGTTTTGAAAAATAGTGTATCTCAATATAAAACAGAATTAATCGTTTTCTATCAATGTTGAAAAAGAGATGATTATATCTATCTCTTTCTCCTTTCTAATAGTATAACATCAATAAAAAATACACAATTTTATCAAAATTTTCATTTATTGAAACAATTTATAACATAGGAAAATATTGATGATATTTTTCTGAAGATAATGATTGATCTACATATTAGAATTGGGTTATAGTCTTTCAGAAATTTGTTTCTTTTATGCAAAGAAAATAGTAGCCGTTATGATTCTCCCTCTCTCATCGTTTGCATATGCATATATATATACTATTATTTTCTTTTTCTTCGTTATATATACACACAAGCACGTTTTCTGCTTCATTTTATTTTATCATATATGTGTTGTTTAGATTTATACTTCATCTAGATAAAGTTGTTTCTACAGTATGGCTCAATCCACACGAACATTCATACGAATGTTAATCGATTCTCGTTTCAAGGTAAATAAAAATATTTGAATGTTATTTGTTTTACATATATTTATATTTAGGAAAATCAACTTCAAGATAGTAGTATTTATTTGCAAAACGAAAGAAAATATATAGATGAAGCTATAAAAATATCAAAATCAACAGAAAAAGATAACCATATAAAAGAGAAAAACATTTTAAAAACAGAAGAGAAATTGTTATATAACCTGGTTGACTATCTACAACAAGTCCGCTTCATAAGTACCAATAAAGAAACAAACAGTAACAAAGACAAATAAACAAAAATATTATTTACTTTTTTGTCTGTTATTTGATAAAAAGAAAAGAATAAACATTTAACACCATCCATTTAAGTTATTCTAGTTTGATCAATCGATAAGTGCGCTACTTCAGAAATAATAATTATATCTCTTATTTTAAAAGTAGAGCTGCTATTTTTTTTTACCGTTTTAATTAGAATGAAATATAGAGAAATAAAAATGTACTATTTATCATTTTCATATAGAGACTGCAAGCGAACAAAGAGAGACGTATTACTATACATTAAATACGAATAAAATCTTGAGGGTGTGGATGTGTACTGAATACAATATCCATCCCACACCCACAGGGTCAAGTAAATCTCAAACGCTGGTAGAAATACAAAGATCGTATGTAGTACTTTGTTGACGTTTTACTCGTATAGGTAGATGAATATATATATGATGTATTAGTTATATATCGAAATTTTGAATTATGATATAAAGGTAAATATTTAATATCTGAGTGTCTGTTGAATTTTTACACATATTGATGTATGAATATAATTGATGTGTTCTTTATATATCGAAAATTTGAATTATTATAAAAGAAAAAGTAAATATTTGATATCTGAGTATCTACTGAATTTTTATGCATATAGGTGGATGAATATACTTGATGTAATCATTATACAAAAGTAAATATCAGATATCAGAGTATTTGCTAAATTTTTACACATATAGGTAGATTAATGTAATTCATTTATTCATTATATATCGAAATTATAAAATATTATACAGAAGTAAATATCCAATAGCTGATGAGTTACCGTATTTTTCAGGATTGCGCTAACTAAATAGCTGATGATTTCTGTAATAGCATGAGATAGCAAGTAAATGTCATTTAGAAGAAACTGATGGCAGTTTGAGATTTGCCACGACCTCACCCGTCAATCTGAACACATATAAATTGGTAAGTGACTGCCATAGACTAGGCATGCGCGGCAATTGAGCTTTACTATTCTTATAACTCCTGGTTATGCAGTTTCAATGGACTTTCAGATGATTGTTTTCTATTCTTTTGTATGAAAAATGCTGTGATCTTGATTAATCTTCAATATTTTTAGATAATTATTCATAATGGGTAATAGTTCTAGTCGTACTAATCCTCCATGTCGTTGCACTTGTTGCTCTCGCTGTTGCCCACCTAAAAGATCGACAACCATTTCACCAACACCTATTCCACCAACACCCATTCCACCGACACCTGTTCCACCGAGACCCTCTTCATCTCGTGTATTCAAATTTACTGAATATGAACCTGCAGCCATGCCCGATATCTACAGGGACAAAGCTGACTACCAGGATCTATTGGATATTGAACCACTTGTGGTAAGATAATTTTATTTCGATATAAATTATATATATACATATCCAAAAATTTCTCAGAAGCCTTTCCTTCTTCTAAATTTCATCTAAAATTAAGATTATCTAACTTAATATAATAAATCTAAACTTTAATTAGCTAATATCGAATTAATTCATTTATATTTCAGCACAGCATAATTATGACACAATTATCATCACAGACAGCATCCAGCAACAAAACAAATCTCATAAAAGAACCGTTGGAAAATAAATGGACGGAATCATACTTGACGCATGGAGAATTGTCTGATGTCATCACCGAAGTTAATAGTGATACGCATGGATGTATTAAATCAGTTGAATCACAAGAGATCAACATTGGGGCAGAAAAGTTTCAACAAATTACAGTCGAGATTGAGAAATTAATCGCCAATCAATTGCGATTAATTTCACAAAGAGAACAAGCGATCATTCAGAAACATAGACAAGAAAGTACAAATGCTGTAAATAGAATAATCACTAAGGGAAGATCTTATCAACGAGCTAATGAAAAAGAACACCAACGATTGATAGAAGAATACGTTGTTCAATTAGAAAAAGCACTGGTCACACATTTAGATCATCTTCAGAAGGCTGTAGAGGTCGATCAACGAAGTATAATCAGCCAGTCGCAACAATATGTTGGAGATTGTGCTCTTGACGCATTAAGAGCTAGACAAAATATCCTGAATAATGCCTTTTTGAGCGCCAACAAAATGATTACAGAAATACTGTCTCAGCACGAGGTGGAATTTTGGGACATCAAAAAGCAACCTGTTGGTCGTGAAGAACTACGAACTATTGACCTTCGTATATATTCTACTGTTGGAGAAAACCAGCATGGTCTAGTTTGTGATAAAATATCTGATCGAAACAAATTTATCAAAACGATCAATGATACAAAATCACAAAATATACCCAAGAGAACAGTGTATCTAAAAAGTGATCCAAGTATTACAATACCGAGAACATAATATGACGTCGACAAATGAAACAGAACTATCGAAAGACAAAGACAAATTATAGTTATCTAAATATAAAAACCAGTTATTTTTATTTAATGAAAATACTTTTCTATAGAACGGTGTGTGTAAGAGATTGAACCACACTTGTCCAATGAAGCGTTAATCGTCAGTTTAGAATAATCATTTTTGACGACATGTTTACTTCGATCAAAGTTTGTCGCATTGTTTTGATTAAATTTCTAAGCATGCATCGTGACAGTTTCTAACAGAAAAAATGTTTATTCTGATGGTTTTACACTTTATTATATTTCTTCTTATTAAAAATCGTCTTGATTTCATACAAAGCATAAACTTATATACCTGCCCATCAGCGAAAACGAAAAAATATGAAAGGAAAGAATAATAGAGACAGAATAAGCTGGGGACAAAATTTCACATGATTTATAAAATAAAAGCAATACTTGAAATGAAAAGAAACCATAAGAACAGAACAGACATCGTTACATACACAAAAATGTATGAATGCATTTACTTCCTTTCGCTAAAAATACTTTGATTTAATGTGACAAAACACTTGAAAATATTTAAGCTTTTTACATGTCAGGTACTTTTCAATGTGCTCTGCTAAAAGAACTGATTTCAATCAATCCAACTGAAAAGTCATGCATCACTTCACTCTAAAAGTGTTAGTGCTGAAACATACATATTATCATTACTCATTCAAGTCACTTCAAATAAAGGAAGTAGCTAGGTGTATTTAAACGACATACACTTTTCACATTATTCATTCGAAAAGTCATCAACGTTCAGCCTCCAGCACAGCAAGGTAAAATAGACGAGTTTCTCTTATGATTGATTTATTTTTACAATCGTCTTTCTTATAGATATGTTACCGTTAGGTACGTTTGTATTGGTAGTCATTGCGACTATCATACTTCATTGTAATAGTGCTCCTACGATCTACACCATAACTAAGCAACAATATACAACGATTCAAATTGGATGGACTCGTAATCAAGTGACAAACTTAGTTGGTAGCTACGGAACTGTTATAGTACAAACTAGTGCAAGCAGCGGGAATGTTACTATCGTTCAATATACAGGAACTGGAACAACTGCTGCTGTGGTTCTCTTTGGATTTGTCGACGGACAGTTAATATCGAAATCTGAAGCCAGTTTCGATTCTCCAGTCAACAATAAAATCACTCTACAACAGTATAAGACAATACAAATTGGATGGACTCAACAGCAAGTCACACAGCTCCTTGGTGGTCCTGGCAATATTATTTCACAAACGGGTACGCCAGGTTTACCGTACCAGGCTACTACAGTTCAGTATTTCGGACTGCAGTCATCTACGGTAAGCGTTGGTTTTATTTTTCTCGATGGAATCCTTTCCAACAAAGGTCAAGTTGGACTAGATACCGGAGTTTACACTATTACTAAGCAACAATATACGGCGGTTCAAGTTGGATGGACTCGTGACCAAGTGACAAACTTAGTTGGTAGTTCAGGAAACGCCGTGTCAGAAGCCGGCACGGCTAATACGGTTGCTATTATCGTTCAGTATACCGGACTTGGAACAACGTATGGTCTTGTTGCCTTTGGATTTGTTAGCGGAAAGGTCGTATCCAAGTTTGAAGTCGGTCTTGATCTACCAGTCAGCAATAAAATTACTCTACAACAATATAAAACGATACAAAGCGGATGGACTCAATAGCAAGTCGCAGTGCTTCTGTGAGCGTGTAGCTCAAAGTGACTACTCTAGATGTGAAGCTGGAGATGTGATGATGGTGATGATTTATTGAAAATAAAACAGCACTATATATAGTACAGCGCAACAAAGGTGGAGCTGGACAACGATCATCCAGCTTCACAAAGGAAAAATGACGCAATGAAAGAGATGATGAAATGAAAAAAAAGAAAAGATGATGAAATGAACATGAGAAAGAAAAGATGATGAAATGACAGATGTGGATGACTCACATATGTGAACATATGTAAAAAGAACAAAGACATATGTACAGATATGTGAGAAGAACAGAGAAAAAAAAAGAAATGACATAAATGTGGAGAGAGAAAACAAAAAGAAAATGGCAAGATATGTGGATGAACTAGAGGATGATATATATCATCCTCTAACAGCTTCTTGGTGGTCCTGGTACTATTGTTTCGCAAGTAGGTACGCCCGGTACATCATCCCAGCTCACCACAGTTCAATATTCCGGATTACAGCCATCTACGGCGATCGCTGATTTTGTTTTTATCGGTGGATCCCTCTCTAGCAAAGCACAAATTGGACTAGATACTGGAGTTTACGCCATCACGAATGAGCAGTATACAGCGATTCAAGTTGGATGGACCCGTGACCAAGTAACAAGCTTAGTTGGCAGTACAGGAAATGCTATGTCAGAAGGTGGTACCGGTAGTACAGCTGTTGTTCTCCTCCAATATACTGTGCCTCAATCAGCCTATGGTCAAGCTACTTTTATATTTATCAGCGGAAAGCTTTCCAGCAAATCCAAGTTTGGCTTCAAATGAGAAACTTTTTTCTTTCTGATCTTGCGTTTTTTTTATCTTAATCACGAATATCTTTTATCATTTTCTTTTGTTTTTTCTTATCTTAATCATATTATATAATCCGGACTATATATCTAAAACTTAATAAAACTAAAAAGAAATTATATAAATTTGTTAGCTGGCATATAGGAGGATGAGGGATGTAGATGAGTGTGGATGATGGAGCATAAGTATACTACACTCACGCCCATCCGTCATTGAGCAAAGATCAAAACTTTATCGAAATTCAAAGAATACTACAGATCAGGTCACTTATCTAGCGCAGGAAAGCACGCCTAATGGTCTGTTCGAAAAAAAGATACTTTGTATCTTGTTTTCTTCTTTAAGAAAATTAGTTTTCTCGTCTCTCTTACATTTCTATTCATTATTGTAACAAGGAAAGATATCGCTGTTTGATAATGTAAGCCATGAATACTAATTTTTCTTCGTCAACAAAAATATAAAAAAAATAACACATGCTACTTCTATTCATTTCTTTATAAGTAAAACTGAGTAGAATATGTATTTGATAGATTAACGTTAAGTAAAATCATCTAACATCTTTGATTATGACGACAAATACAAATCAATCAAACAGTTTTTCATTGATGATATAGTATGTTATTTTTGACGATTTTATATTTTAGAAACCTAAACTAATAGAACTTGTTTTAGAAGAGAAATCTTTGGTAAAAAATAATTGCCATGGACTAGTCTTAGTGTTATTAGAGTGATCGTAGCAGTTGACGATAAGTGTGGATGCAGGAGTGGCTGGGTAGATAAAAATATAGATTCTCTCACACCCTGCTTTCATATAGTTTTGTAAAGAATTGCACGGACTATCTATTGAACAGAAAAGCTCAATTATCGTTGCCACAATTTGAGCGAGATATTTCAAAAACACTGAGAGGATCATTTATTCTGGGACATCCGTTATTTTCACTTTCAACCATGTTAATTTAATCATAATTATTCGTCATGATGAATAATTTTAAACGATAATAAAATTATGAATTCAGCTGATTTTTTTGAATAGCATTTGGTGAAGATTTATTCTGATGATGAACAATCGCACTTTCCTTCTCATATTTATAAACTATGAAATAAGAATAAAATCAGTTGTACAATACATTTTAGATATCAGATAATGTCGATATATTTTATTCTTTAGGAAGTATTGCACTTTTTTTTATAAAAGCATGATTTTCGATGTATTATTAACAAGAATAACATTACATTTTGTTGGAAACACTCTGTTTTCACATCCTTCCTACAAACATTTCAGTATCATGAACATTTTTTTATATTTACAACAAATAATCCCTGATATTTTATATTAGTTTTGAAAAGGAAATAGATGCATTGTTTTTCTTTATTGATACATTCAAATGTTGTGTTCGCAGCAAATATTTCAAAAAAAAAGAAAATTGTCATTGACGTCAATAATAGAATATATGAATCATGTCAAGAATATTCTTTAGGAAATGTTCTCTAACTAAATGTCCTTGAAAAAAATGTCTCCTAAGAATTGGTTCCGACTTGAAAAACGTCCCTTATGCTTAACTAAGACAATTTCGAATGAAGTGTGTCATAAACATAGATAACGCTATAATTTAACTAAAATTCATAGTGTCCTAAGTAAGTCGAATAGAGGACTTATTTTATATACAAGGAGTGAAAGAAAAGAGTGAGGTTGAGAATGTCAGTGCTGACAGAAGAAGAATACGACACCCACATCACGGAGTTTGTTGGCTCCCGCTTATAAAAAAAAGGTAGACCTTGGACTATGTTGTAGAGAGAATGAAAAACAATAATATTAAGATAAGAGTATAACAACACCTTTGCTGATGAAGATAATATTAGTCATCTTCCGTTACTTGCGTGAGAATAAAAGGCAAACAGAAAGTAACTTCGAAAAATAGTGTTCTTTTTTTACCCTTGAGTTTCATCTGAAACATAATATGCACACCAATCAAGTTTACAGAGAGCGTGTTATTGTAAATAATGGACCACACAAATGGTGGCACCACCGTTGGTTCAAAAGAATCGCCATTTCCGTTACTGTTTTAATAGTTTTCGCTGTTATTCTTGCTCTGATGTTAAAATTCGTCGTTTTTGCACCGAAGAAATCAGAAACTAGTACCACCGCCGCAACATCATTGTCATCACTAACAACAATAATATCAACACCACCGTCATTATCAACAACAACAACAACATTAGTGATATCGACCACAAGTTCACCACAAACAACAGCCATGACTACAACGCAGCCCACAGGTAAGCATCAGAGAACGTTTTCCGATTTCCTTAAATGTTACTTTTAAATCAGATATAAGTGGTTGCTTAGCATTCAAAAGTTTTCTATATCTCACTAAAAGTTATATTAAAAGAACAGTGATTTTGTCATGAGTGTTTCGATCGTTATTTTAAGAAGAAATTAAGATGCAATGATCACCGAATTCGCTATTTTTTCTCTTTGTTTGATATCACAACATACCCTACTTTTAAGTATAAAGAGAACAGAAAAAAATCATTTTGCTCCAAAGCAGCGTACGCATATCTGTCATACACGGAGATGTAGACCAGTCCTTCTTCTCTTTCGTGTATTAATATAAATAGCTGTATTTGCATATTATTTATTAGTCAGTCCGTTGCCTTTGATTTATTCTTCTGCTTCCTAGATAAGTCAGAGGTCAACTTGCGGACACAATAGGATGCAGTCTAAGTTCTTTGGGCATGATAAACCACCGCATTCATTAGTCTGAAACGGTGCTGTAAATGCAACCGTATCTAGACACCATTCCCAACTGCAAAAATTCGTAAGAAACGAATCGAAAAAAGCAATAAGGACCGATTTTCCTTTACCTAAGAGTTTAATTACGTAACTATCATCAATAGAAGCTGTATATAATGAAAAGTGCATTAATTTTTATAAACACTGTGGCGACAAGTATAAAATATAAACCTGTTTCATAT
>CAJNOI010000178.1:0-17583 GCA_905250115.1 Adineta steineri
AAAAAAAGCATCATTTAGTGCAAATAGTTTAAATCAATCAATATCAACATTAGAAACCGATGAATTTAGTAGTTTTATTCAAGAAGAATATGGAGCTTGTTGGGGAACGCTTAAATTCGAAGATTCGATTAGTGATTATTACAATGAAGTAAGAATTTTTTCTATTAATTTTTTCTTCTTTTATTATTATTATTATTCTAGGCTCGACCATTTCTTTGTATTGATCATACTGCTGATTTGCATGTTCTGCGTCATTTTATGGTTAATGAATGGAAATTACAGGGAACAAATATGGTTATACCTGTTCTAAGCGGTATTACAAATCATAAACCATTTAAAAATGTTAAAATGACTGAAACATTAAAAAGTGGTATTAAAAATGTATGTGTATTAGATATATATATAGAATTCATATAAAAGAAAAACACGAACTGAACTTATTATTTAATTTAGGCTGCAAATGCATCTGAAATATGGTTTATAACAAATGGTATTGATGCTGGTATGCCACAATTAATTGGATCAGCATTTCGAGATGAAACTGTAGGAAATAATTAGACTTGAAAATTTAAAGAAACGAAAAAACTTATTTTTCTAGACATTAAGACGAGCTGATGATGCATGGGCTATACAAATGGAACGATCACCAAAAAAACGTAAAGCACTTATTATAATTGGTATTGTATGTGATGATGAAATAAAAGAGGCAATTGAATTTAAATTTGGTAAAGATCGAAGTAAAATGGTATTAAAAAAAAACAACGTACACAAAAAAAACAAATATAAATTTCTATTTTTTTCGTATAGGAAGTTAAAGTCCCATCACGTAAACGTGATCAATTATCATTAAATAGTGATCATACACATTTTATAATTATTCGTGAAGAACCTGTTGGTTCATATGTATCAAAGAATACAGGAAAAAAATCGACGACAAATGAAACTAATGATAAATCTTTAGAAAAATTAACTGATTCAGCTGGAAGTGCTACAAATAAATTTCGTAATCGTTTTGAAGATTTTTTACATCAAGAAGCATCACAACAACAACAACAAGCACCACCAGCAACAACAGGTTAGAAGAAAAACAAGAAGAAAAACAATTTTGTTAAATGAATTCTTTTAGATTCTGTATTAGAAACATCAAAAAAAACAAATCCATGGACTGAAGATGGTTTTCCAATGGTATGCACATTAGTTCGTGGTACACCTGGAACTATTGAACTTTTATATCATAAAATACAACAAGAAGTTCCTGTTGTTATTCTTAAAGGAACTGGATCAGCTGCTGATATAATTGCATTTGCTTATGAAGAAATGAATGCTAAGTAAAAAAATTTATATTTTAAATTCAATTTCAATAAGTAACTTTTTGTTTTGTTTTAGAAATGATCGAGAATATGAAGATAGTTATTTAAAAGTTGAATTAGCACGACGTTTACTTGATGAATATCCTGCATTAAAAGATAATAATGTACGACGAAATGAAATTCGTGATCATATTATAGCAATTGTTAAAAAAGCTGATCAAGGAAAAAGAAAATTTTTAACATTTCTTGATGTTAATAGTACAACAGCATCATTAAATGATTTTCATAAATTTATTCTTTCAGCTCTTTTACAATGTATGAATAAAATATTTATCATTATTATTTTTTCTATTGATTTTGTTTCGTTTTAGCTCAAAAAGCTGTAACTGGTAGTAAAGTTAATGTTCAATTAAAACGAAATCTTCTTTTAACACTTGATTGGAATTTACCGGATTTAGCTTTATCAGAAATTTTTCAACGTGATGATGATATGAAATATACAATTCAAACAGATTTATTTGATAAAGCTTTACTTGGAAAAAAACTTGAACCATTTGTTGATTTATTTCTTGATCGAGAATTTGTTTTACATCGATATTTAAAATCTGATAAATTAGTTGCTTTATTTAATCAAGCAAAAGATCGAGAATTTTTAACAACAACATCACTTGAAGGAATTCTTGGTTTAACTGGAGTAAATAAATTGTTTTAGTTTTGTTTATTGAATGATATATATTCATTGAATAGGATGAAGAAGAAATGCCTGAAGATTTTGTTGAACATGGTCTTAATATAATTGTTAAACGTTTAACTGGTATTAGCCATTTTTTTAGTAAACATGAAATGGATTGTAATGCTATGGGAATTTATTTTGGTGATAAATCAGATAAAGGAGTTCAACGACAAAGAATACGTGCAGAAAAAAAGGTCAGTTAGTTTTTTTAATTCTATTCTGAAAATAAAACAATGTCTTATATTTTAAACAGGCTCTTCGACATTTAATTATTTATTCTGTATTGATGAATCGACATCAGTTAGCAAAAATTCTTTGGAAACGTTCATCTGAACCCATACCATTAGCATTAATTTGTTGTATGATGTTTAAAAAATTAGCACCATATTGTCATGAATCTTATCAAAGATTATTAATTAATAAACAAGCAAAGTAAATTTATAGAAAAAATAAATCGATCGATTATTCTAAATAATTAAATTTTGATTCTAGAGAATTTTCTGATTGTGCTGTTGGTGTTCTTGATAAAGCATTTAATGAAGATAATATGAGAACATTTGAAATGCTTGATGAAAAACATCCAGTAAAATCTTATTCTATATCGTAATAAGTGTTTTTTATTGCGTATTTAGGATTGGAATAACATGGCAACAGTTGAATTAGCTTATAATGCTGAAAATAAAGAATTTATGGCACATGCTGCTTGTCAAAAATGGGTTACACGACAATTTTATGGTGAAATTACTCCAAGAGAACTTTCATGGGGATTATTTAAATGTCCTGATTATTTCAAAGTAATAAAATTTATATAAAAACGAAACTAAATTATTTATTATTTTATTGAAAAGATTATATGTAGTGCTATATTTATATTTCCAATGTGGTTTTGGATAAATTTCTCTCCAATTGGTCAAGCACCACCTGCACCCAAAAAAGCCAGTGATTTACAAAATGATAAAAACACATCGAAAGAACCAGACGCAGCAATTGAAGGTTTATTATTTATCATTTTAAAATTTTAATATCTATGAAAATAAATTTAGAGGGAAAACAATTAGCTGAACATGTTGGACAAGTGAGCGTTCGAGAAGGAGTAAGTTTTATTTTCTTAACAATTATTTTTTTTATTCATTTTATTTATTATTTAGAATAGTTTTTTTCAACGAACAAGACGTACTCTTCAACAGAAGTTTAAACGAAATAAAAGTGCACCACCACCAACGAATTCTGATGAAGAACCAATGAGTCATTTTGAAGAAATTCAAGTTTTATGGTCGGCACCTATTACAAAATTTTATACAAATTTTGTTGCTTATATTGCATTTCTGTCATTTTTTACATTGGCTGTTATGTGGCCAACATGTGGAAATTTATTATTAGATTGTATTGTTTGGTTTTGGACAGCATCAATTGCATTTGAAAATACTCGTGTTGCTTATGAAAAATATTGTGTAAGAATCTATTGATTTATACGATATTTATCAAAGATTTATTTTGTATTTAGTCACAAAGTAGTTTACCTTTACAACGAGCTGTATTAGAAGTTATTGTACAAACGACATTCCTTGCACTTTATCTTATTTTTCGAATTATTGGTTTATGGAATTTCGGAAGTAAATAAGAAAAAGAAAATTAATCGATTTATTTTCAATATTTTTTCGTTTATTTTTCTTCTAGCTTGTCAAATTTTGACAGCTAAAGCAATATTAGGCATTGGATTGATTTATTATTATTATCGAATATTATTCATTTTCTTTCCAATTAGTCCTAAACTAGGTCCGATGATGATTCGTCTTCGTTGTATGGTAAATTGATTTTTAAATATTTCTTTTGATTGTATAAAACTAATTAACTATTATAGATTATGGATGATTTTTTTACATTTTTACAATTATTCGTTATTTTTATGATCTCATCTGGTGTTGCTATAACTGCAGTACTTTATCCACATTATCCATTGGGTTTAGAATTATTTACCAAAGCTTTTGTATTTCGTGGTTTAATGGCATTATTTAGTAGTGAAATGGCTGATTTGAAAAATTCACATCAAGCATGTGCAATAAATGCATCAAGGCAAACAGAAAGTGAATATGCTTGTCTACGATTATCACATGGTCTTGCATTTAAATGTAAAATAATTTGATTTTTATTGAAAACAAAAATAATCATTTTTTTGTTTTATTAAAGATGATAATCCTGCTGCATATAGTCATTATGGAATATCAGCACCCAAATGTAATCAAACATCATGGATAGCATGGGTTTTACTTATACAATATTTCTTCTTGGCAAAACGTTTTCTTACATCACTTTTAACAGCTATGTTTGGGTAATTGTCATTAAAATAAATTCGATTAAATTCAATCATTTTAACAAAATAATTCTATTTAGTTTAACTGGAGCAAGAGTACAAAGTCAATCGGAACAAATTTGGTTGTATAATCGTTATGAAATTGTCATGGAATATGCTAAACGACCACGTTTACCACCACCTTTTGTTGTTATTTCTTATATTGGTAATGTTTTGTAGGAAATAGGAGCTAAATATTTTTCTCTCTAATACTAAATTGTTCAGAAATTCTATTGAAAAATCGAGTAAATGCGATATTTCGAGGTTTTTGATACGATCAATCAATGTCATACATAAATATATCAAGGTTTACAATCATTAATATGAAGGTAGTATGACAAATTTCATAGAAATTCTAATGAGTTATTTTGTTATATGTCTTATCAATACAAAGATTAAGTATCTAATCATAATCTTAATTTGTTTTTAGGTATGCTAATTGCAAGTATTAGTCGACGTTGCGTTTTAAGATTAAAAGAATATTCTGATAAGAAAAATAGCGCTGGACATCGACCACGTGCTGTATCGACAGCATCAAGTTTTCAAATTTATCGTGACAATGTCAATCCTAATAATAATGTTACTACTCCGCTTGTTTCAAAAATGGATACGAATAATCTAGAAGAATTAAATAATAAATCAGTTGAAGTCATTGAAGATCGTTCATTACTTGGACGTTTACTTAGTTGTAAACCATGTCGACAAGTTACTGACAATCAAAAACATCAACTTGTAAATATATATATAAATTCATTATTCGTTTTTAATTAATTATTCAAATCTATTTTTAATAGGAATTATCTAAACGGAATTGGGAAGATAGTGAAGCTAATATCTATTGGAAATATAAAGCAAAAGAATTTTATGCTAAAACACAAGAAGCGGATAAAGTACAAGAAAAACTTGATGGTCTTACTAATAAGTAAAAATAAATAATAGAATATTTTTTCTGTATTAATATATTTACTTTAGTGTAACAAGTGTACAAAAAGATATGGATGTACAACGAAAATCATTGAGACAAATAAATGATCGTGTTGTTTCATTAGAAAAGATAATGATTGATTCACATATATTACTTGAAAAAATTCGTTCAACTATTCAACAAGAAGATAAATCTTTACCTGAAAGTCAAAAATTTATTCATATTTTATCAAGAGAATCACCTTATACGTATACAAATGAAGCACGATTTCCAGTTACAGAACGATATATTTCATGGAAGGTTATTTAACTTCATAATTTTATTTTGTAAATAAATTTTCAAAGAAAATATTTTCATTTTAGATTCCATTTGATTTATATGATCCAACAATAATTGTTTTACCAAAAGACCATCAATGTTTTCGAGATGATGAACGACCATTTGTTGAACCTAATATGTAAATTTAAATTTTATGCATAAATATATAAAAAAAAATGTATTATTTAGATTAAAATTACATTCAGATGATGATGAGGAATCTGATGTAGCTATTGATACATTAGTTACACCAACAACTCCAACTGTTCCATCAGGTACATTTGGTGCTATTGAACCTGTAGTATCAATAATACCAAGTGATTTTATTATTCCATTCTTAGCAAATAAATGGAATCAAATTGTTGAAATAGAATTACCTGATGGAAAAAAGGTTTTTGAAAAATAATATTTGTTTTTTCAAAATTTTTCTAATTGAAATTTTGTTTTTAGATGATTGTTGATCGAAAAACTTGGATAACAAATCCTGGAGATAAAATAGGAATAATGTATAATTTAGATACTCAGTTATTATTACCATTAAATCCAATGGGTCGAACAGGTGTACGTGGTCGTGGTGCTTTAATGCGATGGGGACCCAATAAATCTATTATGGCTATAATAACACGATGGAAAAAACATCGTGGTCAATTTGCTGTTATTGATGGACAAAGAATATTAGAAGCTTTAGTATTTAAAGATAAACTTACTAATGATTGGAAATTACCTGGAGTATAATATTTTTGTTTTTTTTTCAAAATTTAAATAGTTTTAATTTTGAATTTTTTAGGGAAAAATTTTAGGTATTGAAACTCCTTATGGTGCTGTATGTCGTAGTTTTAATAAACTTGCTCTACAAGATGATGATTCCGAACATAGTTTATCGTTACAAGAATCTGATATGATTAATGTATAATATTAAAATTTCTATATTTAATTAATATCATATTTATTTACCTAGCATTTCGAATCATTTGCTCGTTCGTCTACTAGTTCTGATGAACAAACTGGATTTGAAAAGCATATGGTCTATCAAGGTTTATTAATGACAAAATTTACTATTATTTCATTTATATATTTTATTTTTAGGATATATTGATGATGTACGCAATACAGACAATTCTTGGGTAGAAGCAGAAATATGGAATTTTCATTATGGTTCAGCAATATCATTTCCTAATCTACGTACAGATGTATGTCTGATATTTTAAATGAAAAAGAATAAATTTAAAATTTGCTCTTCTTTTTTGTTTCTTCTAGGGTATGGCATTATGGAAAGACGTGACGTATAATTCTCGAGGTTTTCTAATGCAAACATCAATATTACGTGAAATAGCTCGAATTCATGATGCTTATTTTGAGTAAATTCTAATAAAATCTTAATGTGATATTTCGCAATTAGCATTCATTTATTCCATAAAGAAGAAAAAAATCGTATGCATGAATGTATACTTTATCTTGCTCTTTATTGTATTTACGTTATTGTTTTGCTTTTATTTTTATTTCATTTTCTTTTTTCTTTTCTTTTTTTGTATCAGTATGATAATGCTGATTTTCATTTGAGCTTAACAAACTTAGACATCTATTTTTATTTCTATATATTTGTTAAGATCTATACGAATAGAGATTTAGCTATATAAATTTTTAATAAATTATTAATATATTTCTTTAGAAAATTCAAATAAGGATATTAAAAAACAATAGATTTCTTTTTTTCGTTTTGACGAAGAAGAACTTATAGCACGTGAATTTAATTAATTGACGATCGATTTAGAAAAAAACTTGATAAAGCCGTGTTTGAACATCTATTGAAAATAAATACTCTTTTTTTTTGTTATAATTTATTTATCTATACATATATAATTATCCAAAGAGTTTAATTCTTATTTTTTGTATTTGAATTTTATTCATTATTGTATTGTACTTTTTCTTAAATACAAGATTAATATGAATTCAAATTGTATCGTTTTATTAATCATATAAAATTAGACTCAATCCTGTAATAGCTACAGAATTAAATCTATGAATGAATCTCATTTTATATACGAATCTGAATATGATATAAATATAAGTCTTTGAAAAAAAAGTATTGTCTACATTAAGCTATTAAATATGCCAGACCATTAAGGTCATAAACAACTGTATTTGTCATCTCATATAAATTCTTTTCAAATATCTTTTGTCCCTCCTACTCAAATACAGTGACATCATAACTTTTCTGTTCTCTTTTGATCTTTTATTTTTTGACGATATTCTCATATTGCTCTTGAATTTGCAGAGAATATCATTTCTTTATAACATTTTTATAAATAAAACTAAATAAATAGAATTCTATGGAAATAACGAGTCCTATAATTTATATACTAATGATGACAACAGTAAAAGTGATTTCGATGAACTTGAACTTTCTGATGAAGATTTGGATATATATATATGCAGATGAGTTGAATTCAATGAAAACAAATTCGACCTTCGAAGGATTAGACTAATAGTACAGATTTTAAAAGTAAAAATTCGAACGTATAATAAACTAAGATTGATAAAAACAGATTTTTCTATAAAATTAAAACGAGTGATATACGATCATCCAAATCTACTACAGCTTAATCATCTAAAAAAACAATTGATATAAATTCAAATTTGATCGTGTATTCAATAGATTTTCGAGAATCTATATAATTAGAGGTGTAAGTCGATAGGCAGCGGCGATTGGAAAATTTATAAAAAAAAATTTTTTTCCAAATTGAAACATATCTTTATTTCAATATATCAGTCATAATCTGTTCAAGAAAAGTATAGACAACAACTTTTACTTTCTTTCATATTGTATGTACAACACAAGATGCAAAAATCGAATTAAGATAAGCAAACAATCATTAACAATATTGCCAATTAAATAAAAATCAATATAAAAGAATGAAAATTTAATTTTCACACAGATAGCTGCAGTTCGAAATTTTTATAAATTTTCTCGGTTACTGGCGCCGACGGCGGCTGTGTTTGTCAGAAGAAAATCGGCGACGGCGACGGCTGCGTTGACCGACCGGCTTACACCTCTATATATAATTCTGATATTCATTCAAGTTTATTGTACTTCGAATTTGCAATAATATTATACATAAAAATTTATGGATAAACAAATAACTAAAATATCTGATCTTTATCGTGATATATGGTTTGAAATCTTTGCATATTTTTATGTTGATGAACTTTTTCATACATTTTTTAATGTATTAAATGATATTGATTCTATTTTCTTACACGATAACCAACTTCGTTCTCATGTTCGTATTGGTTATAGATCATCAACAAATATTCTTTTAAAAATCAATCCAAATCAAGTCATATCGCTTTCAGTTGTCGAACTGGACAAAAATCAAATTAATATTAATAATATGATTTATCTCAAATCAATTATAATTAGAGGTTCAAATACTGATAAAGAAATTGAAGATTTATTAATACAAATGATTTTATTAAGAGAAATAAAGAACCTTTCAATTTCACTTTATTGTAATAATAGAGGTCCAGACTTATTAAATCTTGCATTACGTATACCTGGTTTAAAAACACTTTATATTGATCATATGGTTGATTGGGTAATAGATAATCATCCTGCACAAATAATACAATCAATTAAAAATCTTCATTTAAATTTGTATTGCTATCTTGAGTATATACAAAGAATTTTATTAAACTTACCAAATATTCGAACTCTTCGAGTAAAATTACGTCGTGGTGAAAAATATTTTCCTGACACTCTAAATGATTTATTATTTAATTCAATTAAAAAAATTCATTTAACAATATTGGATGTATCATTTGATACAATAATATCATTTATTGAAAAAATGCCAAATATTCAAATAATAAAAATCAACGGATATACTGGGGGAGCAAATGATATTACATATTTTCAAAGTGAAAAATGGTTAAAATTATTATACATAAATAACAAAAAGAAAACAATTGATGTTAGTTTACGTTTCACACGAAGTTATCCTAGTTTATTAGAGAATAATACTGGTGTGAATATTTATGATGAGTTTAATAAGCTCGGCCTTCAACTTACTTCATCTACTATTAAAGGTGTTATTAATTTATGAGATACTTTTTTTGTATTATGATTATTTGAACAAATATATATATAATAAATTCAATGGGCAACTAGAGCTTTTGATTCTTCTAGGAAGCATTGATCGTAGTAGTAGCTGGTGATATTGTGTATGTTATGCTAGAGAGTATGAATATTTCATTTTCATCTATAATTCGGTTATTTAAAAACAAAGCACTGTGTACTTTTCTGTTTTATTTAAATCATAGATGAATAGAATTTCAATAAGAATAGAACTTTACTGGATATAATCTCTTAACAAAGCGTTTTCGATTGCTAAAATTAAGTCGTATAAATTAATCAATAAACAGCAAAAATTACCTTCATTGTTTATGAATGAAATTATATATTTACAATTTCGATTTCAGTTAATATGAAGAAAAGAAATGTGTTTAAAGATAATAACCATAGGATTATAATATATCTAAGATAAGAATATATAAAAATCTCTTTTAAATCAATCATCATGAATAATAAAAATATATGCTGAGATATAAAACATGCTCGTGTTTCATCCATAAGAGTCTATCGTATTTATATTTTAATGAAAATTTATTGTTCACGAATATCAGTCGGTATTTTATTTCTTATAATTGTAGAAATGTTAATCTTTAAAAAATAAAATCGTCATTCAGCTGACAAATATAAATCTAATCATACGTTTCGCCTACGCATATTTTATGTTTTGTATATATATATATGTATATATCTAAACGCATGAATGATTTGTTGCTCTTACGATTAGGTATGTAGTTTATTTTTCTTACCGATTTTGTCTTCAACATTATACCACAAATAAAGTAAAAATGAGTCTCGAACAACGATTTTTATTCTATATAAACACGACGTCACTTTTTTACATAGGTTAAATATCGATATTTTTTCCTATTATTATTCGATATTTACATTTCTTTTTTTTGTACATTAAGAAAAAAAATAATATTATATATATCAATGATATTTCATTGTATTTCTATAGTTTACCAACAATGATATCAATATTAAATTTATTTCAAAAATTAATCATTATAACATCTCTTCTTATATTTTGTTTATGTGAAAATCAAAATAAAATAATTGATTATGACAATCATCATAATACAGATGAAATGCTGGCTGCACTTGATTATGTACATGCGACATGTCCTGATATAACATATCTATATGATTTACCATTAAGAACTGATGAGGATCGTCCATTACGTGTTATTGTATTTTCTGATCATCCAAAACATCATGAAATACTTGAACCTGAATTTAAATATGTAGCAAATATGCATGGAAATGAAGTTGTTGGTCGAGAGTTATTATTAAAATTAGCTGAATATCTTTGTCAAGAATATAACAATGGTAATAAAGAAATCAAAAAATTAATTGAAAATACTCGTATTCATCTTCTTCCATCAATGAATCCTGGTAAGTTAATAATAAGAATAGAAAAAAGTAATTTCCTTCTCTATTATAGATGGTTGGGAACATGCTGTTCAAAATACATGGAATAATACAATCCCTGGGAAATATGGAAATGTTTCAACTATGATGAGAGTTAGATAATCGATTTGAAAAATAAAATTACGAAAATGTTTTATTATAGGAATATGGTGCAACAGATTGGCTTGTTGGTCGAAGCAATGCAAATGATGTTGATTTGAATCGAAATTTTCCTAATTTAGATGAATTTATTTATGAATATAATCATTTAGCTAATCATAAAAATAATCATCTAGATATTGAAACATTTCAAGCATTGATATCTGGAAAAGATTGTCATAATAAACCGGTAAGAAGAAAAAAATCAATAGAATTCATATCAATTATTTGTATTTGGTAGTATCAAGTTGAAACTATAATAGTAGCTTTTTGGATTATGCGAAATCCATTTGTTTTATCTGCTAATTTACATAATGGTGATCTTGTTGCTAATTATCCTTATGATGATTCAGAATATCATACTCAAATGTATTCGAAAACACCAGATGATACATTATTTCGGTATATCGATATTTTTATTCTTTTAATTTCATTTGTTTTAAATACTATAGCCAACTGGCTGAATCATATTCGTATACACATTTAAGTATGCGATCACAAAAGAAACCTTGTAGTACAGATGTTTTTGAAAATGGAATTACTAATGGTGCAGCATGGTAAATAAATTTACGAAAGAAAATATGATTCTATTGAAACTATTTGTATTCGTTAAGGTATCCAGTATGCGGTGGAATGCAAGATTTTAATTATTTAGCAAGTAATTGTTATGAATTAACACTTGAACTTGGTTGTAAAAAATTTCCACCTGGAAAAGAATTAACTTCACTTTGGAATCATAATCAAGGATCATTGGTTAATCTTATTTGGCAGGTAAATATTAATATATAATAGAAGAAGTTGTTTTTTTTTCGGTTTATTTTATTTTTGTATTTTAGACTCATCTAGGTATTAAAGGATTAATTCAAAATGAAGATGGAAAAATGATTTTTAATGCGACTATTAAAGTTTATCAAGCAGAGGGAGATAACTGGAAATATATTGATCATGATGTTACATCAAGTATGAAGTTGTTTTCTGAGAACTTTTTGTTTTATATTTTGATTCATAGATATTGGAGGTGATTATTATCGTTTACTTGTTGATGGTTCATATGCAGTTGAAGTTAGTCATCCGGGTTTTAAACCACAAACTCAATATATTGATGTTAATTATAAATCACAACAAACTGATGCTCAACGACTTGATTTCATTCTCGAATCTGTTTCAAGTAAACGAAGTAATCTTCGAAAAATTCTTAGAAATTTATTCAATAAAGTGAGAAGATAGTACCTTTTTTTATCCTTATATTTTTAAAAATCTTTATTATTTTTAGTATTAATTATTCAAAGAAGAAACAAAATAAAATAAATTATTCTTCTATTTATTTTTCTGACAATATACACAATTGGACAATATTCATCAACATAATAATATTTTATTATTATTAAAATTCATCTTTTTTCTTTTTCGAATTTATTGTTGTATGTAATAATGTCAATAAATGTGTATATTTAACAACCCGATTAATCGACTAATACTTGTTTAGTTATCATTGTAAAAAATGAAAATAGTTTTAAAACGTAGCATCGATGAATGTGAAAGAGTGTGTCAACTCGTCACGTGACGAGTTGACCTTTTCAGAAAAAAATAGGGCTTTCGTAACACCAAAAATAGCGATACCCAAAAATACAGGGACGTCGTAAAGAAATTTACATGGTGATCGTACAAGAGAGGAAAGCGGATTGCGGGATCCTCCGTATCCCGGATAGACGGAATCCGCTTCCCCCCCACCCCCCCCTTGGTATACTTTCCTTTCAGTAGAGAGAATTGACTCAACGATTCATATGAAGTCTGCATATTCCATATTCTTCTTCCACATTGGCTTTGAAAAAATCAATTGCCTTTAAGAAACCGATGTCTTATTCACTCATCAATCTTCTATCAACTTTTTCACTGCAAGAACATATTTCAGCTTATTCAATAATCATAGTAAGTTGAATTGATGGCGATTTGCGCAAATAGAACTATTTTTTATTTGTTACTTGACCAATTGTTTTTACAATTTATTTAATGATATATATTTTATTACATAAGATTGCCTTTGAATGAAAAACAAAATACAGTTTTCATGCCTTCTTCTTGCCTAGTCAAATATACTATTTAAACAATGTATTTATCATTTTGTATTATTTTATTAAAAATTTGAGCCTTAAGTCAATATTTTTGCATTAGGAAAATAGTTGGTTAAACGTTTCGATATTTGAAATCGATTGAAGATACGCAAACAATTAATTTTGGAACAATTAACTCGCGTTGCAATTCGTGTAAAATTATTCGTCACTCTTTTCAAAGAGTCATAATCGATGAAAAGTCTAATATTCTTCGATAAACATGTATTGGTATCAACTAGGAATTGTTCGACGTAATCATCATGAGTATCGATGAAACTTAATTTATTTAGATGAAGATATTCAATGATTGATAAATGTTTGTTATTATTATTTAATTTTTGTTTTTGTGGTGTTTGATTAACGATAGATAATTTTTCAAGAAGTGGAAATGCATGAGCAATTCTAATAAAAAATTCATGTTCGAAAGGAAGTTCATCAAATAATGATACTTGGCGAACAAATTTAAATAGTCCACCAGGAAAATTATTTGTTATATTGTCGTAATATGTTAATTGATATGGACATGAATAGAAATGACATTGGCCAGCTCTTTCTTTTGGAAAATAATCAACGCAAGAAATAATTTGAATATTATCAAAACCCTTGAGTGTATCCTGTATATATTCATTTGATAATAAATCAGCTTGGTCAAGGTAATAAATAAATGAACGAATGTTGAAGGTAAATTTGTTTAATCGAGGTAAATAATTAATAATATCATTTTTCAAATAATTTCCATCTAGACATGTTTTTTGACCAACACAAATATACAAAGCAAGTTCTTTTAAATTCATCATTCGTCGAAGAAGTGACACGATTGATTGATTATAACAAAATATTTCTGATTTACACATCAATGAAAAACATTCGATATTAGGCAGTGAGTTCTAAAAACAAACAATATTCAATAAATATTTTATTATTATTTAGACCTTTCAAAGTAATATACCATCTTTTTAATCAATTCTGACGAAGGAGAAAAAACGTAGATTTTAACATAAAATCTACGAAGTTGACTTAAACAACCATTCAGCAAATAAAGACAATCGGTGAAGTCTTTCACATTGATATGCAACTCCAGTAGAGTTGGAGAGAAAAATCTTGGAGTTTTCTCACCCAATGATAATCGTGGCAAATCTGATTCCATGAATGGATGACAGTTTAAGTAACATAAATTATTAAACACATTTAAAATATTTGTAAAGATGGATGTTACAGAATCACCTTCCGATCTGTTCTCTTTTTTATCAACCATTCTAATGAAAAGTGAT
This sequence comes from Adineta steineri, assembly GCA_905250115.1. NCBI lineage: Eukaryota > Metazoa > Rotifera > Eurotatoria > Adinetida > Adinetidae > Adineta > Adineta steineri. Next base: position 14,720 of record CAJNOI010000178.1, read on the forward strand.
CGAATCTTTTTGTTGAAAACTTCGAATAACGGAGATTCATCTAAATACATAAAAAAAATCAACTTTTACTATCAAGAAAAAAAATGAATTTTTCTAGAAATTATGTCACGTGTCATTTAATATCTTTGAAGAAGTACTTTTTCTTCAAAGAAAACAATGTTGACAAAACTTCAATTAAATATCTTACCAGTAAAAAAACGCTTAGCATTCTTTTCGTCAATATTGTAAAGACCAAGACCATATAAATTAGGATAATCAGCAGCAAGAAGAATACATTCTACAGATGATGTTTCAAGTGTAAGAAAATTGATTTTATAACGGATTTGAGGCAATATTTGTAAACAGAATTGATTAAGTACCGTATCTACTAATGGATAAATAATATCATTTGAATGTTTCCCTAATAAGACTAAATATCTAGTAAATATTGAATCAGATAGAATTCTATCTAATTCTCTATTAATACCAAATAGAGTATAAAGTAATTGAATATTGCTTAGTTTCTTGAAAATCATCATAAGCAATTCCTCAGGCAAACCGATTAATTGAATAATTAAATTTTTCATGTTTGTATGAATTTAACAATTCGTTCTCAGGTTATACACATCAACAGCTATTTACATATATATAGTTATCGTCTATTCACTTCTTTTTTTTGACCGCTGCCTGCTGTCGATGAAAACAAAGAATGATATTTTTTTTCTAGCCTAATCGACAATCAATGAATGAATAAATGACGTAATTTCTTTTTCATTTAGTCAACAATTCCCATACTATGCATAATTTCAATAAAAATGCCTCATAGTTATTTTATTTAAATGGAATATAAGAACAGATATAAAAGAAAATGATGCTTTTAATACTAGAAGATAACATAAATATATAATACAGAATATTTAACTGATTAAACTTTTATAAATTTTTCTAACGATTTTAATTGTTGGTCAATATTAATTATATCATTTGCATTAGTTGATTCTAGTTTTATCTCAAGATATAAATAAATAAAGAATTATTGAAATAGAATAATAAATTACTTAGCTGATCATTATAATGTGAGTTTTGTGAAAGTGTATTTGATGCTCTTTTACGGAAAACAGGTGGAAATGATACACCTTCAATAGCCTTTTTTTTTTGTAGAATATATAAAACATTTACTTATATCTTTAATTTACATATAGAATCAATAGAATCTTTTACATTGATTAAATCCACTTGTTCGTTTTCAACTTGGATTTCGCTGAGAACCTGATGTACATAAATCACTATCATTATCACTACCTAACAACTAAATATGATAAAACTGGATAAATAATTTTTTACTTGATCATGCTTTATTTCCATCTCGTGCAGAAAAATCTAGAAATAAATAAATCTTCGTTAGGAAATCTAAATAATGTACCGTTGGTATCCGAATCAGAACTACGTCGAACACCACTTCGTTTTCATCGAGCTTCTCTATTTCTATAAAACAATTCTTCTAATAAAAATTAACAAATAATAGTTACAGTTGAATATCAATTTGTCGTAATTTAAGATTTCTTTCACGAATATAAGCTGTTGAACTGAATCGATCACGAGAATCTAATTGAGTATTTTTAGAATTTATAAATAAATATTAAAGGTTCGGGTGATAGTGATCGTTTTGTAATACTTGATGAATGATGACCAGTTTCACTTCTACTTTGAAGAGAATGATTTTAATTTGAACGATATTTGAACAATTACAAGCGGAAATTGTTAGTAATAAATGATCAGGACGATGTTGACGTTGATCACCTGATGATGGACGAGATAATGATGGTGATCATTGTTGTGAGGAGAATAACTAAAAGAATTTATTTTATTAATAAAAATCCTATGGATCATTCATTATTCTACCCGTTAAGTTGAATTGATCCTTTTTTAGGTAAAGTATATTCACTTTAAAGCATTATTTGATGTAAGAATTCAATTTGTTGTTAATATTAATCATTCATTTGAATGATTTAATGGTAATTGTTCACGAGATTCATTATTTTGTTTTTTTAAACGAGTACATCTATCTAAAAGCATAGATTAAAATAAGAATAAAGATTAAATTCTTACTCTCGTTGAAGACGTACTATATCACTACGTTCAACATCAGATTCAAGTGAAAGAAAGATTTATTAAATTTTATTTTGAAAAAATCCTAAAAAAATTTTAACTCGAGATTTTAGTAAATAATTCTCAGCTGTTAATTGTCGAATTAAAATAACAGAATCCGGTTCTTCATAATATGGAAGTGATAATGAATAATAAATTCTATCATATTCAGCATTATATGTTAAAATTAAATAACGTTTATTTGCTAATAGAATATTTATTGGTTGATGATTTAGAATTCTACTTGGACCTTGACGTTTGTTACGTAATACTTTATTACTTAAATATGGATAACCATTTAATTTAACATTCTCTTCATAAGTTCCTTCTCTAAATGCATCTCCAACCCTTTTTGCACTTAATGCCATAACTATTAACGAATAAATGTAGGATAAACTAATTTAAAAACTCTACTTGATGAAGATAAAATATCTTTCTCAGAATATTTTTTTCAAATTGTAATATAAAGAATAAATTGTTTAATAAAAAAAACTAATAATTTTTTGTTGGTTGTCCTATTAAAATTTTTCATCCGAGAAAGAATTTCTATATTTCTAATATTGCTGTTTATTTTGATAAAGGCTTTGCTTCAGTGTATTACTACTACGTACACCAAGATGCTCTCTTCTTTTCTTTCTTATTCTGATATATCCCAGTGAAAAATTGTCAAATTATACCTGATTATGTATAATTATAATCGAATTTTTGTGCAACAAAATCAGGATTATAATCGATTG
>CAJNOI010000178.1:17683-145460 GCA_905250115.1 Adineta steineri
AGGACCAGGTCGAAAATTTAGTAAAATCGCCATAACCTTTGAAGGAATGAATACCAACTCAAATCCTTTTAGGGTTTTTCTTAGGGCACTACATAGTACTGATGGGCCTGAAAAGGTTCCCTCGTTAATCACTTAAGCTTCCTGTACACTCGGACTAGTCGCAGACGCTTTAATTAAACAATCATTCTATTTACTTTATCTATTGAAATTTTTTCAATCATTTTTAGGCAATGGACTAGCTTTTTATCTGGCGCATCATCAGCATTCTATGTTTATTTATATGCGATGTATTATTTCTTCTTTAAAACCAAGTAAATAAAAAACATTTCTAATCTCAAATCAAATACATAAATTTCTAATCTAGAATGTATGGCATGTTTCAAACGGTATTCTATTTTGGTTACATGGCTTTATTTTCTCTTGGTCTTGGTATAATGTGTGGAACATTTGGTTATATAGGAACACAAGCATTCGTTCGAAAAATCTATTCAATTAAAATAGACTAAATAACAGCTCCTACTCCAGTGATATTATCTCTCTTTTACTTATTTGTTTGTTTTTCTTTTCTTAAAATCTCGTACATATTTAAACAAAAAAAAAAAGATCATTTAATGAGTGATAATAGATTGATGATTTTAAACGAAAGAAGAAATGAGATTTAAACAAAATGTTTGATGTTTCCTTTGATATTTATTATTAATATTCTCTTTCTTTCTTTTTTTTCTGTCCTTTCTAAAAAATATGTTTGTTTTTGTTATTTAAGGAGTTGGAGGAAAATCACTTTTTTTTTGTTCGTTTTCTTTCTTTTTTGTTCATAAAAAAACAAACAAACGATAATTATAAATGTATTTTGCATAAGGATATTTAATAGGAGAAAATCAAATGTTTATTTGTTAATTTAAGAAATGAAACACCGATAGAAATAATAATAATAATAATAATAATAAGAGTTTTGATTTAAAATGGTCACCGGCATGATTGACCATACGTGGATCTAAAATGATTTTTGTTCGATGTAATGATGGTATAATATAACCGACAGTTGATTTATTTGTTCGATTTAAAGATGGCAATAGTAAAGATTTCGATGTACGAGTAGATATTGTCGTTGTTGTTAGAGATTCATTTGTTACAGATAATGTAGATGTTGGTATTATTGAATCAAACATTGTTTCATGTACACGACGAGTCAATGGAAATTCACCACGATTACAGAATAAACCTGTGTAATCATCATAATCTAATGTCCATCTATTAAAAAGAAATTATTAGATTGAATGTTATATTTGCGATGAAGAAAGAGTAAAGATTTTAACCTTGAAGTCTAGTCATTAGTCTTCTCTTCAACTATTTATACATTATATGAATCATATCTCAAGAGTTTTTAACCATGAGTTTCAGAGTTGTCTGATATCATTGAGCAAAGTGTAGTCTAAAGTGTAACAAAAACTTTCTAAGTTTCGTTAACACATACCTGTCAACTTTTAACACAAATTTCATCACCAGATGATGTGATATCTAATCTATGTCACTAACATATCTCATATGTCGAAACAGTTTTGGTATAAAGTTAGATTAACTTCAATTAACGGAGATCATAAGGATATATACCTTTCAACCTGACTTTCACTCAATTCTATTTATACCAAACAATTCCACAGAAAAACTTTAATTAAAAAAGTTCAAGTCATCGTGTTATGTTGATGGAAACAGATTTTGATTAAAATAAAATATCTATTTCAGAAATCTTTTTCTCAGTTGGATATCTCGACACTCATTTTTGGTCATCGCGTCACACTTGTTTAGTATCACATAAATACTTACAACATCGCTCCACCAAGGCCCATTGATTTGGCCCAAATAACCTAGAATAAAAATCAATAATTAACGTATAAAATTTTATTGTTATTTATCGTTACTTTAAGTGTTACACTTTTAAGTGAATCGTATCCAACCCATTGTCCCGTATCTGAATATGCATATTGTGAGTGAGAATCTAAATCCCATTCAGTTGTCCAATTATGTACACTTAATTTTTGACAAATCTATAAAAACAAAATTCTTTTCTAAATATACAATTTAAATTCTTTACTTCAAAATAAGCTAAAACTCCTTCTTGTTTCGTATATGGACCAGCTAAAATCGATATAAAAAAAATCAATGTAAAAGTCTTTAGAAAAGAAAATACCTTCTCCACCACCTTCAATAATCGATGCACCAATTGATGTATTATGATTATTGGCTAATGTAAATGATCGTCCATATAAAGCTAAACCTAAATTTATATTTGCTGGTGAACATCCTTGATTTATCCAATAATAAATCGATGAATTCTAAATAAAAAATTCTTTCTTTTTGAAAAAAATTAGAAAATTTCTTTTCTTACTGTATTTTTCCAATCTTCATGATCATCTAATTCATTATGACTTCTATACAATGGACTATTAATACCTGTTACTTGATCCCATTTTCCTAAAGTAACAAACTTCTTATCTTTTAATCGTAATAATTCAATAAACTTACCATGATAATCATATGCCATAACACTAATATAATCTAATGAACTATATATTTTTAGAGGATAAAAATGAATTCATTTTTTTTGAAATAATGAAAATTTTACTTGCAAAATTCTGGAACAATATAACCTTGATCAATTATTTTTGGATCCGCAGCTACAGCTGCTGTTAATAATAATCGATTTGTTTTATTTGTTCGAATTGCTTCATCTTCAAATGCTTGTCGTAGTTCTCGAACAAATATATTATACTTAAGTTTACTATCTATTGATGCTTCACGATCACGTGAGCCAGGAAATTCCCAATCCTTAAAAATATATTCTATTTTAATAAAATAAATTAAAAAATAATTTACAAGATCTAATCCATCAAATTGCCATTCTTGAAGAAAAGCCATTGTTTGATTGATAAATTTTGCACTAAAACATTCATTGATAGAAAATAATTCCTTCTTTCAACTGAGACTTATTATAAGTTTAATGAGAATTTGAATTAGATGAATATAATGATATGTTTATAATCCTTCGAAGAAGATCCTCTTATACTAAGATAAGAAAAAGTTGAAGGGTTCATGTATGTTTTGGTTTAATTTAATAGTATTATAAAAAAAATTCATTTCTATAGATATCTGATGAAGTTAGGTGTTAACTATACAAATCATTAGTTGAATTTGAATTAAATATTCTTACCGAGTATTATCACTTCTTAAAACTGCATTGAAACCTTTACTACGTTGTGTCCATCCACCAACGGATAAAATGATTTTTAAACTAGGATTTCGTCGTTTTAAACCATATGTACGAAGATAAAGTGGCTAAAAAATTTAGAATATTATTGAAATAAAAATTTATTTTTTTGTATTGATACCATTCCTATTCTATCTGTCCAATGAACATCATGTTCTTCCGTATGTGTTATTGTTAATGTTAATGGATTAATATCTGCAAAAGCATAATGTATATGTGTACATAAAAATGGATCAATATGATCTGGATAAAGTGTTGGCATTGCTTCACGATATAATGACCAATTTGTATAATAACAAACAACACGTAAATCAGAATTTTCTATTTAATAAAAGAAAAATTAGAAATAAAAAAACGGATATAATTTTACGAGCAAATTTTTTCCAGTAGATTATTATCAATTGAATAATGAATAAAAACTTCATATTGTTTTTCTTGTTCTTGTTAATGATTGAAAGAAAAGATTCATTCGTTTTTTACTTCGACATAGATCAACTTCGTTTGTCTGTTTACATTGAGCTCAACAATGACGACGACGACGTCTATGTGTGTGTGTGTGTTCCTGTGCAGTGACCGGATTGTGTGAGTATAAGAGAAACGAAGCACACACGACAAACTTTAAATAAAATTATTCGACTGTTCACAAGATGCACTAAATAAATGTCATTTACCACTTGTGGTCAATTTACATACGTTTTCTTCTTTCTTTGTTATGTAAATTTAGATTACATTTATACTGATACACAAATAATATCTGTTTTCTTTTTATCTCGTATTATCATTTATTTAATAAAATAGAAAAAAAAAGATTGGCTGAGCATATTTTTTTATTATTTACAATTGAATATTTATGACTATATAAAAACTTGATTTAAATCTGATGAAACACAGATATTTGATTAAATCTGAATCGATTGTTCACTTTCTTTTCTTGTATAATAATTTTTACATTTTTTATATTGTTTTAGAAACCATTGCATATTTGTCAATAATAAAATAATTGAAAATAATACAATTAATATATAATAAACAATAATTGTCCAATATGCTATATGATATAATGTATAATCACAATAAGTACCAGGAATATAAGAATTTGTATATTGAACTGTATTTTGAATACTAAATACTAAATAATTTCCAATAATAAACCAAATAATTACAGATAAAAATAATATTTGTTGTATTGCAAAACATATTACAAGAATATAAGGAATAAAATAATATTTATTATATAAAAAAGAGAATAGTATAAGAAGAATTCCATTAAATGAATAAATTACTTGAGTAATTCCAATAGCCATTAAATAAAGAATAATACGATCATCAATTGTACAACGATCATCATAAACTGTACTAAAACGCAATTGAATAATAGCTAATGGGATTAATAATAAAATATGAATATAAAAACAATATGAAAGAACATATTTTGATATAAATTTTGATTTATTTATCCACCAATTATTAGTTCCGAGATGTTTTTCACTATTCATTGCTTATTTTCTTTAATAATGCTAAGTAACATATATTTATGTGCACGTGTAGCCATACGTATGAAAATGTTCTTCTACATATACATAGTATGATTGACTCATCATCAATAAATTATTGTTTTGACACGCCCGACTGATAACCGATTACTTATAACTACGCCCTTTTTCCCTTGTGTAAACTTGTTCGAACTTTAGTATATTAATAGAAATAAATTTGATATTTTTTGTGAAAAAATCTAATTAAATTTCATTCATCAAATGTTGATATAAAATTAAAATAGAAATGTCAAATCAAGATTAATAATAGTTTTGATCCCATTGAAATAATTTCAAAAAATGAAAGCAATTAGAAATCTTTCAAAATAGTATATCAAATTGTGTTCTAGATATTAATTTATATCTCATAAAGTAAAAATAAAACAACGATTTTGTTTTGTATAGAAATAAATTCTAAAACATCGCGTGATTTCTATTAATATTATCTATTTTATGTTTTTCTCACATTACACTAATTGGTTCTCTATTTTACTATTGTCAATTAGTATGTGCAGAGTCTAATATCAGTAATACCAATTATTGTTTTGTATTCACTTCTCGTTGTCATATTATTTGTTATTTGTGCATGTTTATGGAGAGGATTGAATAAGTTGGGGATAAAAAATAAAATAAAGAAAAGCAAAGAAAAAAAGGCGTTTATAGCATACAGAACCAAACGAGAAAATCATAATAATAACAAATATAATTAACACAAAAAAAAATAAAACTGTACAAAGACATGAAATATTCGATGACAACTAATTTTTTTTAATCTTCAGTTGATATAGATAAACCATGAAATGATACATCTTCACGTTCATAAACAGATGATATTGGATCAGCTTGTAATTGTACAATAAGACGACGACTATTATTTTTATTTGTTGATGTTTCACTATTATATGTCATTGAATATTTTTGTTTACCATTTCGTTCTGAACGTTGACGTTTACTTCTTTTATTACTATTTGATGAACGAGATTGACTTGTTCCTCCAGCTGCTGTTGTTGTATGTTGTAAACCACTTGTATCAGTTGTATTTGGAGAATGTGAACGCATTTTTATTTGACAACATTTAAATAAATTTCGTCTTAAATGTCTTAAACGTGATAATAATGTACCATCATCATGCATATATGGTAGATCAGCTGGATTTAATGGTTTGCCAATAATACAATATAATAGTGCTTGTAAAAAATTTGCCATTTCAGAACGAAATTCTTTTGCTGTAATTGAATAAATAACAATATTAATTGAATGATTAAGATTCATTAGAATAATACAAAAAATTTTAATTAAAACTAATATTGTTTGTCGATAGAGATTGGCATCATCTTTAACATATTCATAAACACTTAAAAATATAACTATAGGTGCTGTTAAACTAATAAAAACAAGATTGACAGTGATTAACATCACAGATATATTACGACGACGACGTGAACGACGTGCTGATGTTGAACCAGCACGAGATGATGAACGTACAAGTGTTAAAATAATTAATACTGTACAAGCAATCATTGCTAGAAGAAACAAAAAAGAAAATAAGAAATCTATAATTAATTTTATTTTTACCTGTAAATGGTATAAAAACATTCATTGCAAGATCAATCCAAACCCAATAAACATATAAATTTCCATGTTTAATAGAATTTTCAAGTGAACATTGAATAACATTAACATCAAAAAATGGTATTGAATCTTGTTTTATATTTGTTAATATATTATCATATTGTCCTTGTAAAGTTGTCTCTTGATTAACCGTTTGTGATGGAACTGATGTAAATGCTTCGTAAGATAATGATGAATCATTTCCTGTCCCTCCGCTTCCAGTTCCTACTGTTACAGCTACGCCACTTCCTCCTATTCCTTCGGCATTTGAAAAATTATTCATTATTAAAAATGAACTTGGTTGATGTGTAAATGATTCATTTGATAAATATCTTTCTATTATACTATTATTATTTAAAATTCGTTGTTGTTGATTTCGAGTTTCTGTTTGTTGTTGATTTCGTTGTTTAATTGAATTATTGTCATAAAGAAAAAAATGACTATTAAGTACAGCAAGAAATAAACCAAGTATTAATGTTACAAATACAGAATGTCGCGGTTTTGACCAAGTTTTAGCTAAACGAAGATATTTTGCTGATATAACCCGATCAATACTAACAGCAACTAATATCCATGATGAATATTGTGGAAGAAAATAAGTGCTAAATGCAAATAATTTACATGGAAATGATTCATCTTGTATATCATAATGAAAATGATATAAAGATATAAAATTGACACAAAATGTTATTATAACTCCAAGATCAACAAGAGCAAGACAAGCTAAATAACAAAATGTTGAATATCGTCGCATTGCTGAACGTAATAAAACACAAAATGAGAGTAAATTTCCAAATGACCCCAATATAAATACAAGCACCGGATAAACTTTGAGTATTATTATAATGGACGTATAGAGTGTGAGGGTCTTCGAATCAAATAATGAAAGAGTCGAAGGCGGTGCGAAACCGCTCAAAACATCGACTAACTCATCTTTGTTCCCTGTCGTCATGTATATTCGAAAGTATTCGATTTAAATTAACAAACATATTGAGATTGTCGTTGCTTTTATTATTAAAGGCATATCTTTAAAAGAAATAAAATAATATAGATAGATAGATTAATAATAAGAAGAGAAAAAAAAGATACGAATCATTTGTTTTTCTATTACCAAAACAAAAAATAAAGATTACACTATTGTCTCTTATGAGAGAAGAAAAAAGTATCTTTTATTGAAGATTTATAATAATAATAAAAAACTTCATAATTTTTTCTTCTTCTTCTTTCTTAATAGTGTCATATAAGATATTTCTTTTAATTAGAAAATAAAGAATAAAGTATACTTAATGCCATCAGAGAAAAATAGTTAAAAAAAGACAAATGAAAAGAAACAAGAAAAGAAAAAACGATAGGTGAATGACTTTTTTTCTTCTAAAAGAAATTTTCTAGTTAAACACCATAGCTAAGATTATATATGCATGCAATCCATTCTTAATCGTATACCTTTAAATAGATGTGCGTGCGTTAATGTTATCTTTGAAATCTTTCATCTTCCTCTCCTTTTTCCCATCTCTTCCTCCCCTCTTTCTTGTTTCTTCTTCTTATGATCTGAACAAATGAATTGATATATTCTTATCTAACTACTAACAACTCATTATTACAAGACTCTATCCGTTAAAAAGAAAAGATGATGATAGATTAAAATAATATTCTTTTAAAAAAACATTTCTTATTCTAGATCAATTTTCTTAGTTAATAATAATGTTACTTCCTTACAAAACAAAACAAGAATCTTTTTTTCTTCTTCTTCTTCTTTTCTTCGTACATTCATGTCCATCAAAAAATGTTCTTATTCTATATAATGTAATTTCAAATTAAACTCGTCATTTTTTTTCTGACTAAATAAGTGCACTCATTTCTACATATAAGCGTGTCGTTAACGAATATGAATAAGCAAAAAATGATGGATTATCGAATAGATATATAAGAGAATAACCGGGAAAGAAGAATTAGTATAATAAAATCTATTCGAATTGATAATAACTAATTATGCGTAAAGTTCTTTATAATTTTATATTCTATTCCTTGTTTCTCTAAACGATGAACATCTAATACGATAAAATTTTTATTATTATTCATCGACAGGCATAAATGATATAAAGAAACAAATGCAATCTAATGGAAGATAAGATGTGTTGATAGATCTATTGTAGACAATATAAAGTTGATCTGTCAACTCAATGATGTAGACATGTATATAGAACATTGAGTGATATATACATGTGTCAATGAATAAATCGATATATAAGAAGTTTTCCAGCTTGATTTTATTTTTCAATTGATAATAATATTTGTTCAATGAAAAACAAAACATACACTAGGATAATATACTGAACTTGAAGGTTGTCTTTTTTTCCGTTCTATTCTTGTTTTGGTACTAATCGTATATTTTCTTTCGATGATAAGCATTTCATATGAGTCTTATAGTCTTATTCTTATCCACCATGACTTCTTTTCTCAGCTCGACTACAAGCCTCTAATCTCATTATTTTTGTTGCTCATGCATGTTGCTTTTTTCTTTATTAAAAAAAAAACGAGGGGAAAAGACTTCATCTCTAAGTTTTATTTTTTTTAACATTTTTTTTATATTGAATAAGAAAAATATTTATCAGATGCTCGAAAACCGATTTGACCTTGGATGAATATTAATCTCTATATCATATGTGTGTAAAATAAATAACTGACATCATTGAGAAACACGCGAATAGGAGAAATATAAGTGACAACAACGAAAATGGGCAAATGCAGTCTATTCGATTCTCCAAGGAATAATAACGAGTATAACGAGAAGATGCGTATGTCTTAAGCATTCCGAAAGAATAGATAATTGAGATAGTACGATTGTCTTTAAAATATGGAATAGACTTAATGGATGTACCAGCATGCAATCGCAATAATAACAAAGAAAAAAACAATCAAATCAAACGAGCATACATATCTATGTACGTACGAACGATAGCACAAACAGAAAAAAAAGAAAGTATAATTTATAGTGAATTAATCTCAATTATTTTATTCTAGTACATACATTTAACAATCGATTTTTATAAAACTATCTATTTATACATGTATTTACTTACTTGGTATTGACATTTTCTTTTGAATACTAATAGTTGTCAAATGAGTAACTATTGATAAACAATCGTATATGTAATTCTCGTGAGATATTCATCTAGATAAACTCATATGGTCAATTACGTCTTATATAAAAGTGTCATATATATATAATCAGTTATATTCAATGAACAAGAATCAGACATAAATAAGACCCCCGCATATATACTATATAAAGAGAAATAACTATACTTCGATCGCGATTATTTATTTGTCTATATGCTTATTCTATTTCCTATGACGTCGCGAACCCTCAAGTTATTCACACCAGAATAGAGAAAGAGAGAGAGTTAAGGAAAAAACATATGTGATAATTAATTCCTATTCACATTTTTTCTTCATACTTCTGAAAAAAAATCACTCAGAAAACAAAAAGAAACCTATAAGAATTAACGATAATAATAACAAACAACAAGACACTTCTAGATTAAAAAAACATAGTTGACACATAATTAGTCGCACGATTATGTTGTCAAAAGCAAAAACTTGTCTTATCTAGTTCTTTCTCTCTCTCTAAATAAAAATAAATCTGTTGATATTAATAATCAAAAGATGAAATGAAGCGAAAATATAATGACAACAAAGCCAAAATAGTAAATGATCATCAAATTTGATAACAGTAATAATAACAAATCTTTAAATGGATAGTTAAAGAGAGAATAAGCATAACAAAAAACAAACTTGTTCAATTATAAAGTGCTTTTTATCGTCTTAAGAAAGTAAAATATTCTATATTTAGTTTTTTTACCTTCGTCTAGTCTAATTGCTTTTTCCAAAAAAAGCAAAATCTAAATATTGAAGATATGCTTAAAGGAAAAAAAATAATAAAAGGTGACATTTATCATGATTAAATATGATATTTGATGTATCACAATGTTCTTTTCTGCTTGACTATTATAATGACGTGTCATATAATTTGAAGAAAAAAAGAAAATCTTTAGAAATCTATATATGATATACAATAATAAATTTTTTTAAATCAAAAAAAGAGGGAAATTCAAGTATTGTTCAATAAATTCTATAAGTAAGGGAAGGACATTTATGATTTGCCAAGTACTTTTCTTTTTCTATTCTAAATATAGAAGTTAAATGTATACAGTAAAGTAAAAATTCAGTTAGACTTGATTGGTCACTACAATGTTTTTGCCGACGGTTTGTTTTTGATAAAATATGAAATGCGAACTATAATATAAAATCGGAAGGAAATCTTTTCTTACTTGCTTCTTGTTTTTTTTCTTACTCCTATTGATCGAGTTTTTTTGTCATGAATACAATAGCATAGTCTAGTTAGCCTTAATGTAACTGTTTTTTTTCTAGGATTTCTTCGTCTTTCTTTTGTTCTTAATGTCAATTACCTCTAATGATATTACACAACATATATGAAGAGGATAATTCGAGTAAGTGAAAAGAGAACGAGGGATCACCATTGAGATTTTGTCACAAATATAGATATTTCGCATTAATGAACTAGTGACACTTTTTCCTTGCTTTTATACAGCTTTCTAGTTCTTCTACATCGGATGTCTATCATTGATGGGGTCTTGTTCTTCAAAGCTTAAAGGCACTACACGTCTTTAATCTCTTATTTCTATTTATTAGACTAAAGAATGACTATTAATGAAAGACCATCCAAAGTTCTTTCTTCTCTAATCATCTTCTTCGCTTCACTCTTCAGTTTTTTTGTTCTTCTCGTACTTCTTATGTTTAGCGCATAAAGATAGAATGCATCTAATCATCAACTGTAACAGCTAAAATAGGAACAAAAGAAAGAGATGACAAAGAACGATGAGAAAAACAAGCAATATTCGAAATCATTTTCTTTCTCTATATATACACCATTATGATCCGAATCTCGTAATAAAAAAAACAAAAGCAAAAAGATAGAAATTGCCACTCATTGAGTACTTAAAAAAAAAAGAAGAAAACTTCTCAATGTTGTCTGTCAAACTGAAGAATATAGATAAAATGGAAAGATGTAAAATAATATTAATATTATTATTAATCTAGATTTTTTTTTTGCAAAACAATAATAATGAAAATTACAAAAAAAGCATAGATCTGTTTTTCTTTATTTATAATAATATTTTCTCTTTCTATTTATTCATTTATCTTTGATATTAGTTGAAAAGACTTATACTAAAGAAGATTCTTTTTTCTCTTCTCTATATATCTGTTTATATATATGATGCCTTGACATTTTACCCCATAAACAGAATCTAAAGATTCTATCGTCATCATTCGTATCCTGACAGATCTGTTTTGTGTCTCAATAAGAAAAAGAATTTCTTTTTTTTCATTCTTATTCAGTTATTGGATCACATTTTATCAATATGCTAATAATATACAGACAATGGGAAGTTTATGATAAATATCCTGTTTTGTTTTATTAGACAATTTTCAAAGTTTAATAGAAGATTATTGACAAATCTCATGAGATATAACGATCAATTTAAATATGCAAAGATATTAAAGAAAATATCTTTATCTATATAATATAAACACGTTTATGTAAATGAAATTTGATTCATCGTTCTTGTCATTATAGTTTCGAGACGAAGAAAAGACTCAAAATTAGATTACTAATAAAGGATGTCGTTCTTGCTTTAATAATTATTTAATATACAAAAATAAAATATTCATCATTTCAATCGATTATACATTGTTTTATTTAAACAGAACTGATTATCACGTGTTCACTTGCGATATTTAGATACATGAATTGAATGTATATATATATATTATTTGGATAGAAAGACTATTAAGTGTATTACTTCAGTCTGTTTACTAGTACAGGTCAAATATGCAGAAACATCTGACAATCGATAAATAATATTAATTCTCAATAGACTCAAGAATTTTTCTAGATAAAATTGCATGTTTCTATTTGTTGGCAAATCGATCTTATTTTTGGATATAAACGAAAAAAGTTTTTTTTTAATTTTCTACATGAGACTCAGTACTTACTAAAAATCGATGTTCTTATTGTATCTTCCTGACGATAAAAAAAACGGCTCGAATGTCTGTCTTGTGTTTTCTCTTTATTCAATGAAGCATGAGCAACATACTTCCATATCGACATTTACTAGTCTAGAGTATTATGGGAAAAGTTATTTACTCGAAATCAATTTAATGATGACATTCGATGGGACGGAATGATAAAAAGAGAATCTATCTCTTATTCTTTATGGATATCTATCTGATATGTAAAACAAAAAGTAGCAGAAAGAAAAACTATGAAGATTTAATCAAATATTATTATTGTCTATAAATTTCTTTTTCTTATAAGAATCTCACTAATATACTCTTGTGGTTAATGATGCATTGATTCATCGATAATTATATAAGAAATATTGATACATTTATATAATGATAAAAAAATTGACGATTTGCTGATATCTGATTGACAAATAGATACATGTTAATTCAGACGAGTATATCATATTATGATCAGATTTCAACACATATCAATATCTTTTGCATATAGAACAAAGTATTCTTTCGATACCAAATGATCTGTCAGTCATATCATATATTTAAATAAAATCTTCCAGGATAAAGAAAGTCATTTATAAAGAAAAAAAATAATTTCTAATTTTTTTTATTTTATCTGAAAAGTTTTTCGATTATATGAAAATAAAAATTCAAATATATTATTAAACATAATAGTAATTCAATAATTGGCTTGATTCATATTTTTCAATGAATAAATTGTGTTAATTATATAATAGAAAAAATATAATTGATCTTTGTACATAAGTATATTTTTATTTCGATTTGATACAGATAGAAATTTCATCGATAATATTCTTATCTTATAATAATAATAGTATCATTGACTGTAAAAGTTCTAAACTATACTCATATGTCTTCTATATGATTGTTTGATGTATATAGAAAGATAAATAAACAATCAGTATACCAGATGGATAAACGAGATTATTTAGATAGAATCCTACTGTTTAACTAAATCGAATATTATAACATGTTGAAGATTAGCTTTATCGAAATTCTATATAATATCTAGTTTTTTTTTATATAAATTCTACTATATATCTTCAATAATATTGTACTAGATAATTAATAAACCTTTCAGAAATCTGCTTTATAATTGTCAATCTTTCTGTCATCATTCATAGTTATTTTCGTCAATCTAGATAATAATAAAAAATATGCATTTTTATCATTATTTCGTCTGATATCAACTAGTTACGAGAACAAAAAATCTGTTAATTACAGTTATTTTCTGTGATAAACACGTTTTCTTCATTAATCTTTAATATATTAAACTAGTTTATATATAAATGTCCTTGAAATGATTATGTCAGTAAAATAAAACATGATAGACATGAAATAATAAAATATTTATTAGAATTTACACGCTTATGATTAATTGAAATATTTGAAGAGATAGCTTGTTCGAGAAAATGTCAAATAAAATTATCATATTTCTCCTGACAGCATCAACTGATTCATTTAACAGTTTAAATATATTTTCTATTTAATCATTCAACTTATCCCGAGAGACGAAATAGACGGAAAAGATAATAATTTTAAGTCAACATAACTTTTCACAGTACTTACTATCAATATTAAATATTTTCTGACAAATTCTGACAGTTACTATTAGAAAACTGGTAATTGACATAAAGATGTCCCAATATATATAAATAGTAGATTGACAATTTTACAATTTTCCTTTCTTGACAAATATTGAAGAATAATTTCTGTCAGTTTAGAAAAAAAATTTAAATAAACTAATAACACAACATACAAAGGTTTTTCTTTTCTATTTAATCATTTATATCGTATATAATCAACTGAACAATCTTTCAAATATAACTATTCTATAATAATCTTCAATTCTCTTTGACACAAAGCATATACTCACGAAATTCAATCGATTTAATAATATGAATATGTTATTTAATTAACGCGTTCTTTTCTATTTTTATTCAAAAATAAAATTCATTTTATAACAACAAAATTACAGAATATTATTTTTATACATGGTCATTATGATCTAAACGATGTATTATTATGTCTGAATTTCTTTATTAAAGAGTCCCTTCAACTTTTCAAGAAGTTATTGTCTATGATATAAAATATTATTAGAAAGAACTTGAAGGTCGCTTAGTTTTTTGTGACCCAAAAGCCACTTTATCAAGGAAAAAAATTGAATATCTCCATCATGTCTTGAGTAAACGAGCGGATATTTCTTTTACCAAGGGCAGAGGCATGTTCGAAGTTCATATTTATAAGGACAAATCTAGAAATATCTTTTGTTAAATGTCACCAGTAGTCTCAACAAAACATTTTTACTTATTTATAAATAGAAGAAAAGAATAATATACTTAGCAAAAGGTCTTTATAGGCGTGTCTTTATGGATATAAACCTTAAACATATCCCTGTTATTGATAAAAAAACATTGGCTCGTTGAATCGAGACGTAATGGAAATATTCAATTTTTGTTTTGCTCAAGTGAATTTTGCATCATCTTGTATAGTGTTTTTCCCTTATCTATGAATAAATAAATTTTTTTGTTGAGGCTACTGTGACATTTAATGAAGGATCTTTCTAGGCTTGCCCTCATGAATATAAACCTTGAACATGCCTCTACCACCGGTAACGAAATCAACTTGTTTTGTTCAAGTTGTAATGGAGATTCAACAACGATAATAAAAGAATAGGTAGCATACCTTGATTAGCCGATATGAATGTTGCTAAAAATATGTGCGTATCTATAGTCATTAATTATAATAATGCGTATATTTAGAGCTACAAGAACTATTTCAACTTGAGCAAATATATCAAATGGAGAAGATCGACTCATTTTTATTTTAGATTTGGTATTTTCGCTTGATGAGTTAGAATATAAAGTTTTGTCTAACAAATATGACCTTTGTCTATAAATATTATGTAATTGATTAGTACCGATAATCAACAACAATTTATAAAAAATATTATGACTTATGCCATATAAAAATGATTCGTTAAATTTTAATTTAGCGAACCATTTTTACATGGGATAAACAATCGTAAATATAAGTTAATCATATAATTCAAATATTTTTAATAAAAAATTAATCTAATTGATATTCTCTATATTCTAAATAATTCAGTTAGAACCGCAACATTTTATCATTCTTTACCTCAAAATATTTTTTCTTCCTGTCAAAACAAGCATTCGAAATTCACAATATTTTCCATTAAATGTTAAATAAACATAAACTATTAGTCATATATATACTTTTCTAACCAACAGTAGTTCAATAAAACAAACAAAGAGAATAACATTGATGATTCATATTTATCGTTCTTCTTTTGTAAAACTACATGACATACAATTTTACTATAACTAATCCTTGTAACATGATATTGATAGTAAAAAGCAAAAACCAATAAATATCATGTTTATTCATTTATTAAAGTCTACATCATTTACATACAATCGATTTATATAACTTTCATTATTTATTTAGTATAAAAAATATTTTAACAGGATTAATAAAACGATTTACCAAAATAAATTTTCTTTGTTACTATAATCTATGACTCCTACACAGTGGTCATGTACTATTTATTATAACCTATTAATAATAGGTTTTTTTTGTCTTATATTGAAAAAGTGACACATTAAAATGATAAACACAATGCAATGACGTAAATCTATTCGTGTATTATCTTACAGAAATATTGTCATCTATATACGCAAATGATTCTTTTTCTTATGACTAAAGATTATTGTAGTATTTCAAAATTTGAAATAAATCAATATTGTAGATAGAAAGAAAATATATGTTTCTCTTTTATTTTTATTACCCAGTAAATTATCTATAGATAATAATAAATTTTCTTCATTTGTCAGGTAAAGTATTAAATTATTTTTTATTACTTGTACTGAAAATATAACTGTTTTAAACATAGATTTTATAGAGAGAAAAAAACCATCAGAGTATCTTTTTCATTCAAGAAGAATATCATGAATGAATTGTTTAACACAGATAATATAAAAATTAGGTTAATTGATCGATTATTCTATTTATTTCTTTTAATAGAAATAGTTTTTATTGAATTATGTTAGTTTAATAACATTTTTGCTTCTTTTTCCTTTCTTCTCCTATTATTTCATGAAGAGTCCTTGTTTACAATATTATCATTATTACTTTGCTACAGCTGTTGCTTCAATATTACAAGAATGAGACGAAACACAAAAAAACGAGAAAGAAAAACCGTCCAACAAACGATTAAAATGTGTAAAATGGTGAATCAAAAAACAATATTGAATTTATTACGAATGATTGTATATAAGTATAGACACAGAGTCAGGAAAAAAACGAAAGGGGAAAAAGGAGACTGGAGTCATTCGTTCTATCACTCATTAGCCAATCGAACAGAGTGTACGTATATATATATATATATATTGTGTGTGTGTGAAACGAAAGAGAAAAAAAAAGAGAAAAATGAAGAAAGCGTTGGTGTACTATATTGTATGGTGTTTTTGTTTGTCTTCGAGATGCAAGTCTATATACAAATTTCAATCAGGTTTGATTTTCATACAGGTGCTATTATTCACAATAAAAATGATGACCTTATTCTTTCTTTTTTTTTCATTTCTTTTAAGATAAATAATGTATTCGTCCGATGATAACAACAGTAATTCTGTTCGAAATGCCCTTTTTGACGCTGCCGTACAACTTAGCGTACCTACAGTTACATCTACAGCTTCAGCTGCAACAAAAATGCGTGTTAATTCAGCAACCGATCGAATAACATTAACTTCTCGTGCTCGATCACCTCCAAATAGCTTAAGATTTAGTCTTTCATCCGGTGTGAATTCTACCCGTCAACAATCAGCTTTTAAAAATCCTAAAACTTTACGTGATGTAGCTACTCAATCATCACCAATACCGACAAAACATGATCAACTTCATATATCACCCGAAAATTCTAAATTAATATTAGATAATAATAATAATCCAACAACATCATCTATATCCGAAACTTCAAAAGAGTATTTATCTGTACCAGTACAATCTAATCAACGACGATCACCAAGTTCTTCTCCAACACGATCTAATAAATCATTAAAAAATACTTTACTTGGTCTATGGCAAGGATTAAATAATGACGAATTAAGATCTGCTGCATCATCACCGGTGGATCCGAAATATTTTGAAGAACGAGTTCGAATAGTAATTTTAAAAAAATATTTTATTTTATTTTTATCTTTGATAAATATTTTTTTTAGAGTACTCCAAGATGGAAAGCTTTTTCAAAAGTTGTTACTTCTGTACTTACATTTACACGAACAAAAAAAGGACGATATGAATGGATACAACTAGTCGGTCATCCTGGTAAAATTAGTGTATGTTTAATCTTATTAATTATCTAAATTTGTTTTTACAGGAACATTCAAAGAAGGTTTTCATGATGGTTATGTATTAAAAGAATTATGTAAACATGAACGATACTGTTGTGAAGTCTTACAAACTGATATTTTAAAAAGTTTTGTACCAAAATATAATGGAACTGTAACAGATGACGAAGGAAAATGTAAGGGATAATAGAAATAAATTTGACTTATTCTATTTATTTATTATTTTAAGCTTATATTGAAATGGAAGATTTATTAGCTTCATTTCATGAACCATGTATAATGGATTGTAAAATAGGTGTACGAACCTATCTAGAAGAAGATCTTGCAAAATCAGAAAGTGATCCAGTACCTAGAGCGGTAAAAGAGAAAAATAATCTTGTCAAATGAATATTTGATATACTTATTTCAGGATCTGTATGAAAAAATGATTGCTATTGATCCAACAGCGCCAACTGAAAAAGAAAATGAAGAGAAAAAAATTCTTAAACCACGTTATATGATTTGGCGTGAAACTTTAAGTTCAAGTCAAGAATTAGGATTTCGTATAGAAGGAATTAAAGTATTGAGAAGAAATTTCTTTTTGCTTTTTTACATTGAAAAATTATTCTATATAGAAATCTCGTGGTTTAATGTCAAAAGATTTTCAACGAATTAAAGATCGAAATGATGTACGACAACAATTAACAGATTTTATTGCTAATTCACTATCACGTGCTGTAAATAAACATTTTTCTTCCTCCTTCTTCCAAATTTAATTTATTTTGATTTATTAGACTCGATATCAGAAACGTTTAATCGATTTACGTTCAACATGTCTTCGTTCAAAATTCTTTCAAACTCATGAGGTTTGTTTTATAAAATAAAATACATCATATTCTTTTTTCTTTTTAATTTTTAAAGTTAATTGGTTCATCTCTATTATTTGTTCATGATAATACTCGAGCATCATTATGGATGATCGATTTTGGTAAAACTCGAAAATTACCGAACGATTTTCAAATAACGCATTCCAAACCGTGGATACGTGGTACACATGAAGATGGTTATCTAATTGGTTTAGATAATTTAATAATGATTTTACAGGATATAATTGATGAACTAAAATCAAGTTTAGTTTCGAATTAAAAACATCGTTTTTTGGTGTGTGTGTGTGTGTGTGTGTATATAGAAAAAAAACAAATATTCTTTTTGTATTTATTAATATGGTGACAACGATTCGAAAATGAACGTTAAATTACATAGAAGAAAAAAAACCACAATACAGATTTTTTTTTCTTAGATTTATTCGAGCATATTTCGATTCGAATGAATTAATATCTGTTTTTTGTTTGTTGAATAATTATTATTTTTTGAGATGACTTTTAACAATACTGATAAAACATTTCTCATAATTAAAAGAAAAATTCCATATTCAAAACTTGAATCATTGTTCCGAAAACATTTGACTCATGGGACAAATTATATATTTAAATAAATATCAATCTTCTTTTCTTTTTTTTTGCGTGGGACATATAAAAAGAATCATAGATATATAATGCACGTGACAATAATATGTCGATTTATTAGTTTTTATTGTGAGAGATACAATTGACGTCATTCATAATATAATACGTTATATATTTAACCAATTTTGACAATATAATAGCAAAAACAAATAGATATAAGCCATGACTATAGTTATTATCGAAAATATGAATCAAGGTAAAGTAAACACACCTCTACTAGTTGTATAATATGTTTAATGAATAACTAGTACGCAGTCATATACTTCATGATCTCCCAAACTTCAAGTGACATTGCTCAATTTTCAATAATTATATATTGATTAAATATTTCTCCAATATAAATTATCAAAAAAAATTATATTCATCTTTAGAAATATATAAAAACTGAATAATATTATCTTGTTATCATTGACATGTGTTTGTATTTGAAAAATGATAATATTGATGAAGTATCGTGATTAGTACGGCAATTTTGTTTAATATCAACAATAAGTGATAGAATACAATGTAATACTTATAAGCAAATTTATTTATTTAGATTCTAATGCAACTGAAGAACTATTTCGATACATCAAGTATCTTTATTAGTAAATAGTTTCAAATATCTCAAGATAAAGTTTGTTCGTTCAAATGTTAATTCGAGTATTCAAACTTTTCATATAAGAAATTCGAAAATCTTAGCTTGCTCTAGTGAAAAATTGAACCAATCATGTAAAAACAAAAGGGATGAATGTATTTTATTCAAACTATTTATAATCATATAACGCTTTAGAAATCGGTCCGAATAAAAATATATATAATTTGATTTCCTCTCTTATCTTTTAGTAATAGCTACTTTACTATAAATATGTATGTTAATAGAGTTATTCATGTATTGTGTTATGATTGATGTAAATCTACTATAAATAAGAACAAACCCTTTAATTATAAATTCTCAATTATGCATGGAATAATTGAAAAGATCTTTTATTGATAATCAAATAGATCCAGACGTATTGCATAAATAACAAGAAAAAAGGGTAACAATAACAATAAATAGAAAAAGTTTTCTTGCTATTATAAACAAACAAATATTTAACGAAAAATAACATAAATATGATTGTATAAAAATAGATTGCTAGTATTATACAAACCCATGAAAATAATTAGATAAATTAACTTTTAATATTCACATAGTTTTAATCGAATTTGTACATTTGTTAATAAGTTTATAACAACACAAAGAAAAATTTCAGTTCTTTTTATTCG
The DNA here is from genome assembly GCA_905250115.1 of Adineta steineri. NCBI lineage: Eukaryota > Metazoa > Rotifera > Eurotatoria > Adinetida > Adinetidae > Adineta > Adineta steineri. Next base: position 38,337 of record CAJNOI010000178.1, read on the forward strand.
TTTGTCTTTCTATATATGATATTTCATGTAGTAAATGTATACAGTTTTTTTTGAATCGAAAAATATAAAGACCTTCATCTTGCATATAAACAAGTTCGCATCTTTGCCTTGAGACAAGTAAAAGACAAGAAAAATTGTAATGCGCACAATGCCATTTCATGGATGACTTAAAATGGCATTTAATGATGACGGCATTTAAATATGTTTTGGACAAAAAGACGTATAGATAAATCGTTTAACATATTCTATCATTGATTTTTACTGATTGCTATTCTTTCATGTACGAGTGAAAGTAACATTACCAAATCATAATTCTCATTTAGTATTAAAACGATGTTTTGGATATTCACATGTCAGTTTCTATTTCTATTATCATTCCTACATTCTTCTTATTGTCAAACTCCTAGTTTACCAATACATCATTGGGACTATGGACGAGAAGGACCTGATACATGGGCTCATACATATGATACATGTGAAGGTGAATCTCAATCACCAATAGATATTCAAACATCCCATGTTAAATATGATTCAAAATTGACTCCACTTTCTCTCAATGGATATACATCTAACATGTCCTCATATGTATGGAATTTTACACATAATGGACATGCAATTATAGCTTATCCATCACCATTAGCTCGTTTATCAATGAGTGGAGGTGGTCTACCAGATGTTTTTCATTTAGTACAATTTCATTTGCATTGGGGTTATAATGCATTTCAAGGTTCTGAACATACAATCAATGGACATAAATATCCTCTTGAAATACATTTTGTACATCGAGCACAATTTACAGGTACACTAGCTGTTCTTGGTATTATTTTTGATCGTCAACGTGATGATAATCCATATTTAAATGATCTATTATCCATTGTCAATCGTACTGTTAATACATCAGTAGCAATTGAACGACAAATAGATTTATCTCGCCTTTTTCCTACATCACCATCGCCACGTTTCTATCGTTATAATGGTTCTTTAACTACTCCACCATGCACGGAAGGTGTTATATGGACAATATTAGCACGAACTATACCTATTTCTTCATATCAACTTCGAGCATTCATGGATAATGTTGTTCCATTTAATTTTCGACCTCCACAAAAATTACATTCACGTAAAGTTCTTGCTAATTTTCAACCTGAACAACATGAAAGTGGTGGCGAAGAAGAAGGTGAAGGTGGTCATCATTCATCAACATTATCTAATCGTATTAAACCCGAACAAATATTTCTTATTCTATTTCTATCAATAGTTTTAATTTTTCAATAATAATAATTACATATGATGAAAAGAGAACATCAATGATTGATTTATAAGATTTTAAAATACAGATAAAGATCTAAAACATCATATAATCATTGATTTAATAGAATAATTTATAAGATTAATTCAGTTAGTATATCTAGTGTGTTTATTTTTTTTTTATTTTCATTTGATTTTATTATTCATACTCTTCTTTTTGAAATAAATATAAATTTACGCATTGTTCTTTTTTTCTCAATCGAATAGCAGATGAAGATCATTTGTTATTGTAATAACATAGTCATAAATATTCGATTTATAAACCATAAATTTTTTGATCTTTAACGGTTAAATCGTATAATTATACTAGAGTATTTCTCATTCTGATAGAAATGATACTAAAGGAAAGAAAATAAGAAATAAAATATATAGACGAGAAATTTTGATATACAAATTTTTCTTTCTTATCGATCTAGTTAACAAGAATTTTATATAGAAATTATTATAAATGAATCTTCGAAATCAATTAGTAGATTGTCTATTGTAGATTTAATACGATATTAATATAACTTTTTCTTTAAAATTTAATGAGTCAATCATAATTCAGAATGAAGTGTCGCTATATTTGATTCAATCGTAATATCACACAAAACAAAATTGAAATTTTGATTGGTGCATTTACTTTAAAATAGTTTTATAAGAGTATATAAATTGATATCTTTTACAGTGGGAACTCTGAATCATGTCCTTCGTAACAAAGAATGTCTTTAATTTATTATATAAAGATGCACATTATCATTACATGTATTCATATACATCTATTCGACACAATATAAAAAGATTCTTTACAAAAAATATAGGTCCTATTCGAAATGCTGCTGTTATCTTTGCTGAAGTTCCTTCTGGTGAACTTCAAGCTGATAAACATATAAAATATATTGAAGATCGAACAATTGATTTGAATACAATTAATACACAGGGTGGAGTTATTACTAAAAATCTTGTTGTATCTATTGATCCATATATGAGACGTCGTATGCGAGCAGCTGATCTAAAAAGTTATTTACCACCATTTAAACTCAATCAACCATTAACTAATTTTATTGTGGGTAAAATTATTAAATCAAATAATAATAAATATAAAGTGGGTCAATTTGTCTATGGAAATGGAGGTTATGAAGAATATACAGTTCATTTTAAAGATCAAGCTGAAACACTTCGTATTTTAAGTGATGAAGAACTTAAACTTGATTTACCTCTAACGACATGGGTAGGAGCTGCTGGAATGACTGGACAAACAGCTTTCTATGGCTTATACCACATTGGACAACCTAAAAAAGGTGAAACAATTTTTATTACAGGAGCATCTGGCGCTGTTGGTCAATTAGTTGGGCAATTTGGTAAGTTAATCTCTATCTACATATATTGTTTTTCTCTTCTTATGAGTAGAGAAAAATCTTTTTTTATATTCATTCATTTTTAACTTACCATTTCTTTTTAAAGCTAAACGTGAAGGTCTTACAGTAATTGGATCAGCAGGTACTGATGATAAAGTACAATGGCTTCAAAAAGAATTACGTTTTGATCATGCATTTAATTATAAAACAGCAAATATTAAAGTTGAACTTGCTCGATTTAATCCACTCAATATTTATTTTGATAATGTTGGTGGTGATCAACTGGAAGCTGCACTTGATGCTGCAGATAATTTTGCTCGATTTATTGAATGTGGAATGATTTCACTATATGATACATCTAATACACATGGAATTCGTAATCTTGTTTTAGTCGTTACTAAACGACTTAAACTTGAAGGTTTTATAATTCTTGATAAAAACAATGATGAACATTTTAATAAAGAATTTTATTCCAAAATTCCTAAATGGATTGCTAATGGTGAATTAAAAGTTAAAGAAGACGTTACTAAAGGTTTAGAACATGCTCCTAAAGCTATTGTTGGTATTTTTAAAGGTAAAAATTTTGGCAAAGCAGTTATTCAAATTGCCGATAATTAAATCGTTTCTGTAGATTTTCATTATATATATTACTTCTTTTTTTTATTTAATAAAATTGTTTTTTTGTTACAGAAAATATATATAATTAGTTTGTTTACATAGAAATCTAGAAAAATCCTTTTTGCTACACACGAGTTCATTATATGAAATACTGGAAAATAAAAACAAACTCTAAGGTCAGAATGGTTATTATTGTCTATTAAATGCTAATATCTTATGCTTTGTTAATTTATCCTTAAAAGATAGTATCTAGAAAAAGAACATTTGTCTATTCATATCATGAAATGTGTCATTTTCTATCCCTAGATACACTAATACAGAATGTTTTCTTGTTTTGTAATAGTCTATTCCAGACATATAATTCGCATTTGTTCGTTTTTCCTTCGTTATTATCGAGGCATCGCTATTTCTGACGATATTAGGAATTTTGTCATTAATAGGATTTCTACGTATATTGGCCTCGACCTTTTGACTAAGGCGCGTGCAGTCACATATACCATTAATCAACAGCAGTTTTTTTGTGTCATCTCTGCTTTTACGACTATATTTATGTTTAAGGAAATGCCCTTGTGATCCATTATATCATCTATCTCTTATCACAAATACAAGATATATTTATTCTTCTTAATCTTTCATACTATCGTCTATATTGCTTTTATAACAAATATGAGTGTATTCTCACTTTTATTCTCTTTTTATTTGATCATTTATTATGCAAATACCGCACCTGCATCGAATGAAAATGGATTAAGTATGTTGAGAAAAAATATGAATAAATTTAGTCTCATTTACATATATATATATAATTTATTTAGATAATGGTTTAATTGCTAATGGAAAAGTAAATGATGAACCAATGTGTAAAATGGATGAAGGACGAAGTAAATAATTATTAAAAATAATTTTAAATATATGTATACTATTATATTTAATAGTTGAAATTCCTCTTAATGGTAGAATTCGTTTGGGTACAAATCCATGCAAAGGTAAAATTAATTCTTTTTTAAATATTCTAATAATTTATTATGATTTATATAGTATGTACTTGTACTCTTACGGGATTTGCATGTGAAGATCAATGTGAAACAATTCCAGGTTCTACTTCAATCGGTGCACCGGGAGGTAAATATTTCATTAAAAAAAAACTCTAACTTTTTCTTTATTTTTGATCATTGACGATTTTTATTCGAATAGAAATTGGTACTACAACTACGTCAGGTTCTACTTCACCTACTCCTGGTCAAATAATGATTTCACCATCTTTTCCACCATCTCCCATGCCAAATGCAAATGGTAATACTCCAACAAGTTCAACACCATCAACATCAATAAATAGAAATTCTAATAATGGAGATTTACCAACAAATTATGCTGGTGGAGCATGTACACGTTTAGGAGCTTGTGGGCGTGAATATGCATATGCTGATTGTAGTGAAGTATATGCATCTGGAAAACGTACAACTGGAATTTATGAAATTTGGTAAGAAATGTAAAATGAAAAGAAAAAATTTGATTGTTATTTATTAAAAGGCCTCGTACAAGTCCAAAACCATTTCGAGTTTTATGCGATATGGATACAGATGGTGGTGGATGGACAGTTATTCAACATCGTGGTGATTATTATCCACAAACAAATTTTTATCAAACATGGTCAACATATAAACGTGGTTTTGGTGATCTTACACGTGATTTTTATCTTGGAAATGAAAAAATTTATTTAATAGGAGAACAAGATGAATATCGTATTCATTTTGATTTAGAAGATTTTAATAATCAAACACGTTTTGCTGAATATGAATGGTTTTTTATTACTAATGAACAAACAAAATATACATTAAATGTAGGTGATTATGTGAAAACGTCAAATGCTGGCGATTCATTTTCTCATGCTCGTGGTATGCGTTTTACAACACGTGATCAAGATAATGATGTTTCATCAACTAAACAATGTGCAGAGAATTTTTTTAGTGGTTGGTGGCATAAAGATTGTACGGTAGTAAATTTAAATGGACTTTATATACGTGGAAATGATACATCAGCTACAGGAATTTTTTGGAGTGGTTGGTTAGGTGGAAATTATTCATTAAAATCATGTTCAATTAAAATACGACCAAATACTTTCAGTTCTGACATGTTTTTGTGAATAAGACATGATTTATTTGTTTTTTCTTTTTATGCTTTTGTATATTAATTCATTTTTTTTATTTGAATGACAAACAGAAAAGAAAAACAATTGATTGCAAACAAATAAGATATTTTATATAAAGAAAATTGATTATCAAAAAGATTAATGAATTTGTTTAACTTTATAAAAAAAAATATGTATATTTTCAGATGAAATAATGTTGAGATTTTTTTTCCTTATGTAACAAATTAAATATTAATTATACAGTTTATTAGTGTCTAAAATTATCATTCTTTTCCTGTTTAATAAGATTCTCTTAATTGATAATATAAAAATAAGTGCATAAATGTGTTGTCTATATTGTATAATTTACTTTCTATTTGATTTATTATCATTTGTAGAATCTTTTCTAAACAATTTTATTTAATTATTTAACATTTTTTAAATCTATGAATCAATCGTTATATTAATTGGTCAATTGGATGATCATATGGCTATACATTGCATTTATTACTCGTCGGATGAATCATCCTATAGTTTTTATCTTCGTGGCGCTAGTTTCAATCATATTTTGCTAAGTACACGTTCTAAAATAGCCTTCTATTCTAACTTAGATATTTTAAATAAAACCATTGAGTTAAATAAACAAAAATTATTTTCAGATAAATATTCAACTGTCATCTGTTCGGTGATTAATATCACCGTTTTTAAAACGGAATCAAAATGGTATTTGAAAATCTAGTTGTCTATCTACTGGATAAATATTTGGGTGATTATATCGAAAATTTAGATACAAAAAAACTTAAAATTGATTTATGGAATGGTGAGTATACTCAAAGAAAATTTTCATCGTTTGTTAATTATTAATTATTCATAGGAAATGTTGTTCTTGAAAATTTGTATCTAAAATCCAATGCATTGGTAATATTATTTTATTGATTAAAATTCAAAAGTAATTTTTTTGTTTTAATTTTTAGGCGGATTTAAATCTTCCTGTTACTATATCAATTGGATATTTACGTATGTGTCATCTTGTGTATTTTTATTCAAAAAAATAATTTTTATTCTTATTTAGAAAAATTAACACTTCAAGTTCCATGGACAAATTTATATACACATCCAACAAAAGCAACAATCGATGGACTTTATTTATTAGTTGTACCAAAAACTGGTTCGTTGATTTGTTTTCGTCTATTATATTTACATGTCGATTAAATATTTTTAGAAGTCGAATATGATGCCCAAAGAGATGCGAAAGAACAACATGAAGCTAAAATGAAAGAGGTTCGAAAAGTTGAAGAACTTCGAAAAGAAAAAGAAGCAGAAAGTAATATCAAAAATAAATTTAAATTATTTATTTAATTGAATATATAAATAGAAAATGCCAAAGGAAATGATAAAAATAACGATACTTTTGTTGAACGTATGCAACTTCAAGTTATTCGAAATTTGGAATTATCAATTCGAAATATTCATATTGTTTATGAAGATAAATCAACTAAACCAAATCATCCATTTTCATTTGGAATAACTCTTAATTATATATCACTTCATGTAATATACATACATTAGATTTATTGATTTTATCTCATGTATAAATTCAATTTCATTTTATAGACAACAACACCAGATTGGGAACCAACTATACTTAAAGAAGATACACCATTGATTCATAAAGTAAGATATTAATCAAAAATTCTTTTATTGCCACAAATTTTGATGAATCATAAAATGTTCGTGCACTAAATTCATTCATAATGTAAAAAAAATAGAGACGTTAAACTGAACGCAATTAAAATTCTCGTGTAATGTCTAATCTAGTATTTAAGTGAATAGAGTCAAGCAGTACACTCACACTTAAACTGAATCACACTCATACCCAACCCCGCGAGCAACTGTCTGTTTTCGAAATTTTTGTTTGTTTCATATGTAAGACAGAAAGAAGAAAAAGATGGTTTGTTGTAGATTCAAATCACTCAGTTTCTAAGCCAATTAGACTAGAATAATGCCGAGATTTCAGTCTGACATCAAAGTGTATTATCACCGACACTAATAATTATTTATTATATTTTATCAAGATCAAAATCGAAGTTTTAAATGCGCTAAAGACGAAAGTAATTCTTTCAGTGCGAAATTATTTCTTCTGAACGATAAGGAAAGGGTAAAATCTGTGTAGCTCTTTTTCGACTATGAAACTGAAAGGATTAATATAATATATCATATTTCATCTAGAGATAAGTCTACCGATCATTGTATTAAATAAAAGTTATTTAAATATATGATAATAAAAATGAATAATTATGTTTAGCTTGGTGAATTAAGTGCTTTATCAATTTATTGGAATACAAATGCGAAATCTCGAACAGATTTAGCAAGAGATGATGCTATCGTAAGTTCATTTATTTATATTTCGTTCATATTTCTCTTTGTATTTTAAATTATAGAATAATTTAAAAGAAAAAATAGCTATTGACAATCAACAAGCACCATCTGATATCTCATACAGTATGATTTTTTTGAATATTTTATTATTTAATAGAATATAATTTTAGTTCTTCGTCCACTTAATGTCAAAGCACGACTTGTATTAGCAATGAAACCACGTGAAGAAGATTTTAAACGACCTATGTTTGACATTAAAGTTGATTTAGATGAAATTAGTCTTAATATGAATCGTGATCAAGTAAAACATTTTTAACAAAAACGTACATATAAATTCCTATTGAAATTTTTTCTAGTATTCGGATTTACTTGATCTTCTTGAATTTCAAGATTATCTTAGTGTTCAATCCAAATATATAAAATATCATGTGAAAAAAGAATTAGTAGAAAAGAAAACATTAAGAAAGTAAAAAATAATTTTGCTTTGATTTATTTGAAGAAAAATTTATTCTGATATTTAGTTGGAAATTTGCTTATGAAGCAATTGTTAATGAAGAAATTCGACCAAGATTTGATTGTTATAAATGGGAAAATATAAAAGCACATTTAGATCGTTGCAGAGAATATCGTACATTACATTATCAAGAATTAATAGGAAAACTAACCCATGAACAAAAAACTCGTGCAGAAGTAAGAAAATTCTATTATTAAATCTAAATCTAAAATATTTCGATTGTTCTTATGCTTAATTAAGGAATTAGAAAAAAAACTTGACGTTTTTAATTTAACATATATTCGTCGAAGTGCAGAAATTGAAGCAAGAAAAAAGAAAGAACAAGAACCTAAAACTTGGTGGGGAAGTGTATCGAATTGGTGGGGTGGAAGTAAATCAACTGATGATCCAGGTTCCAACTTTTTTTTAAATATTATTATCTAATTTCAATTTTTGTTTTGATTATTATTTTTTAGAACTTGATTTAGAAAAAGTCATGTCACCAGAAGAGAAAAATAAATTATATGAAGCTATTGGTTATGCTGGTGAAGATACTTCAACATCAACTTATCCAGAAGAAGTTTGTTTCATAAATAAATCAAAATTCTTTGTTTATAATTATTCTATATGTTTTTAGTATGTTGATATTGATTTAGCAATTCGATTAAACATGCTTGATGTTAATATTTGGTCTAAAATTAACGAACATGATACTCAGTATGATTATCTATAAAGCCCTATTAGAATTATTATATTATTTATTATAGATTTCGAGTTATTGCTCGTGGTGTTATACCTGATACTAGTTTAATATTCAAACGACGACCAGCTACCGATGCTCTTGCGTATGTTCTTTGTTTACTTATGACAGCATCCAAATTTTGATTCTTATTCTTACTGTATAGTATATATGTTGATTTGGGTTCATTTCAAGTATTTGGTATTGCAACAAATTCGAGTCAATCCGAATTATTAAATGATAGTCGACCTGTACTTGTACGTCCATCAGCATTATCATCAACTAATCAACAAAAATTCTTACAAGTAGAATTTGAAACAAATCCATTAGATAAAAAATCGGATTATCGTGTTAAAGTTGTTTCACAATCATTAGAAATAAAATATAATGCTGTAAGGATAAAAACTTTATTTAGAATAAAAAAAGAAATTTATAATCTGTTTAGCCAACAATTAATAAATTAGCAGAATGTTTTGAACCTGATGCTGATCGAAATTTACAAGGGTATGAAAAAAATAATTTTTGAGAAATTTATACCGAATTCATGTTTTTAATTTAGTGTTAAACAAGTCGCATATTCAACTTATACAGATGTTAAACATCGTTCATTTATATTAATGAAACATAATATCGAAAAAATCAAAGTTTTAGATATTTATATTGATATTCAATCATCTTATCTTCTTTTACCGGAGAATGGAGTTTATCAAGAGTAAAAATTCTTTTTTAAATAAAAAACAATATAAAGAATATTTCTTTGTTTATTTAGTGGTGTTGCAGCTATTTGTATGGATTTAGGTCATTTAACATTAAAACGTGGTACAAATCAAGAAAATCATTATGAAGAATCTCATGCACCCACAGTAAAATAATTTTTGATTATTTTCTAATTTTCCTATTTATTGTTTTTCAAAAAAAAAATAGAATATTGAAGGTGTTCGAGAGTTATCATATACACAATTTAAATTAAAACTTACAGATATTCAATTAATTTATGCTAATCGAAGTAAAATAATATTTAAATTAAATGAATTAATAATATATTGAGTTTGTTTTTGTTTGAATATTTAAGATGAAAGTTGGGAAAATGCTCGAAAAGAAAAAAATACTCGTTTACATTTAATTAAACCAATGGAACTTGAAATGGATGTTGATAAATGTATTTATCATGATGATGCTGTTTTACCTGCGTATGAATTTATTTTAAAATATTCGAAGAGATTCTGATTTTTTATTTTTATTAGATGGAAAATGGCTGGAAATATTCCAGGTGTAGAATTACGTTTATCAGATAAACGTCTTTTTCATATTATTAATCATATTCAATCTATTCCTTTTCCGGAATCGAAACATCCAATTAGTGAAATACCAACACTTGAAGCAGAAGTTAGCTTTGAAATTTTTATTTCGATAGAAAATAAATATATTTCATTCATTTCAGGCAACAACTGCACAATCATTACTTAGTAATCCTGAGCAAACATATGAAACAGTTGAAGGAATGACACCAGTTAAAAAAACTTTAGAAAAAGTCGAAGGTAGTGAAAATAACGACGAAAATTCTGAAGAAGAAACTCCCAAACAAGCACTTACAACAAAGAAAAGTGATTTCGAAGGACAATTAACACAATTAGAAGCAACATTTACTCTTGATAAAGTAAATATATTTTATTTTTGAATTACTAAATAAAATTTATTATTTAATTAAAAGATTATTTTACATATTGATGAAGCATTAAATAGTTCAAATGATGATGATGAAGGTGAACCATTTCTTCAAATCAAACTTGAATCTATTCTTGCTAAAACAAAAATAAAAACATTTGATATGGAATTTGATGCATCATTAGGTGATTTAATTGTTTATCATGAACAATTTGTTGGTAAAGATAATCAACAATTACGTTTATTATCAGCAGAATTAAATAGAAATGAAATTCATGAAAATAAAAAATTAGTTAGTGTCAATTTTCTTCATACATCACCAGATAATCCGTTATTTTCATCATCAATGTATAATGGAATTGAAAATAAAGCTCATGTTCATTTTACAAAACTTGTTGTGATTTTACAATTAGAAGCACTCTTATCAATATTAAGATTTCAAGATGCTTTAATGAAAAAATTACCTAAAGATACACCTGAAATTGATATGAAAAAGAAAGCTGAAGAAGAAGAAGAAGCAAAAAAACAACAATTAAAAGTACCTGATGATAATAAAACAATAGGAAGATCTGTATCAACTACAGGAAAAGTAGTTAAAAAGAATGGTAAGAATAAATATGAAATTAAATCTCATAGAAATAGAAAGACTTGTAAAATATATCATGGATTGAACATTATAAGAGTAAATCGTATGTTTTCAACGGTTTCATAATAATTATCAAAATTTTCTATAAAAATACAAGGGGAAAATTCATAGAATAAGTTCAAAGAAACATTTTTTTCAAATCAGTACTCGTTTTAAAAGTATGCTAACTATTATATTATACATAAATAGCTTTTACTGAATTATCAATATAATGAAAAACTGGTAATAAATTAAATATAAAAATAAAAGTTAAGTAGTTTGAAGTTTTACAGCTATCGTCTTGCTGCTAAAATATTGCTCATAAACTCGCTCAATTTTTGTATTAGATATGATTGCTCGTGACAATAGATCTTACTTCTTTGGTAGCTTTATATAAGTGTATAAATACCAGAGACCGACACGAATAAGTAAACATCGATTTAGATTCGACTGTTATGAGTTAACTTTCTTTGTCAACAGACTGCTATCTATCTATTTCTACGCTAAAGATTCATTTTATAATATTTATATTATTTGATGAATGAAACGAATACTGACAGTTTCCTTCGACTCGTTTTCGGTCTCTGATAAATACTATGAATGATTGAATTCTTCTACTTGAATTGAAAATTTTCTTAATTGTTAAATTAAATTGAAATTATTAACTTCTCTTTTTATAGATGTTCCAGTAACACCAACATTGAAAATTGAAGCTGATTTAGAAGAATTTCGAATAATAATTGCATCGAAAATAACTCAATTATTTGATATACAAGTTCAAGGTTTGATTTTAGTTAATTAATATATATTTTCGAAATTAATCTTTTTTATATAAATCAGGTGTCAAAGCGGATGTATCACAGGCACCAGAAAAGACATTAATTAATTTAATTCTATCAGATCTACGTGTTTTTGATCCATATGAAGGTGCACGATATCGAAAAGTAAAATAAACTTTATAAAATTTAAAGAAATAGAAAAAATTGTTTTTATTTCTTTCTTTAAAAGATTATTTCTCAACAAGGTGATGATAAAGAATTACTTCGTGTTGATTTATGTTTATTTAATTATCCTGATGAATATGTAAAACCTCTTGATATCGTCGATTGTGATGTTAAAGTTCAATTTGCAAAAGCAAATATTGTGTTTCTTTTCAAACATATCGACGCTATTTTGGTAAATAAAATTATTTAAAATTTTTAAATAAATTAATTTTTTTCGTTTTTTCTATTTAAAGAATTTTCTTGATTCATTAAATATAACCAAAGCTGCACTAGATTTAGCATCAACACAAGCCGATGCTGCTTATGAACAAGTACAAAAATTACAAGAACAAGCATTTAAAGTTCATCTTGATATAACATTTAATGCTCCAAATATAATTATTCCAACAAATTCATATTCTGATGAAGCTTTACTATTTGATTTGGGTAAATTAACATTACTAACACGTTTTTACGATGATCCAAAACGTTCACTTGTTGAACAACAAAATGTTCGATTAGAAAATGTTCTTGCTAGTCGTGTTAAACTTAATCATGATAATAATATTCTTGGTGAAATTATTTTACTTGAATGTGCCGAATTAAATACATTAATTAATCGTTTACTTTATCCTGAAAAAGTTAAAAATGAACCTGGAGTTTCAATTAAAGTTGAATGGGATTTAGTTCATGTATGTTTTTATGATTTCAATTTGTTTTAATATAAATTGAAAAATTTTGTTCTAATAGTTTCGATTAGCTAAAGGTGATTATTCATGTGTTATGAAAGTCTTAATGGAAAATTTTACGGAAAATATTCGTGATCAAATACCTGAAACTGCACAACTTGAACAATATCATTATAGACAGGAAGAACAAGAAAAAGAAGAAGAAGCTTTAAGAAATGCTGTAATTAAAAGACAACAAGGTTCGAAATAAAAAATATATCGATTGGAAAAAAACAATATTTCTCTTTCTTTTCTAGACGCTCATGGTGGTGAAGTTTTACAAACAGTTAAAATTCGAGCAGAAATTAAGAAACTAGCATTGACACTTTACTTGGGAGAATCAAATTTGGTAAGAGAAATATTCACGATTGTTTTTAAACCTTTAGATTTCACCTCTTAATTATAACGAGATTCGAAAGTTATAAGTTTAAAATTTCTCTTAGACTGTTCGTCGGGCACCGCGTGATGAATCTTACAAATTAGCTAATGTCCAAATAGAATTATTAGAAGCATTATTTCGTCAACAAACTGATTCAAGTTATAAAGCAATGGTACGTGTTAAAAATTTTCTAGTTGATGATTTACGTGAAACAAATAAAGCAACAAGTGTAACACGTATGATGGATAGACATTTTACAGTTGATCCAAATGCTCAAATGGTTATTGCATCATTTGAATTTAAACCAAAATCTCCAACAAATTCAATGGCACTTCGACAATGTAAATAAATAAATTTTAAAAATTTGTTTTCTTAGTTTTTAAAATTATTAGTGAGTGCTCAACTGGAAAGTCTTTATATATGTATCAGTTTGGATTATTTAATGACATTACAAGATTTTTTTATATCTGGTTTACCAACTGGTAATACTGAAATAAGATCTCGTACATCAACAATGACATCTGAAAAAGAAATTTCAACTAAAACTGATAATGATAATAATCGATTGAAAGTAGACCCAAAACCAAGTCGACCTTCAATTACAGCACAAAAACTTCCAACACCATCATCAAAACGTATTGTTTTTTCTTTTATTTTTTTATATAAATATTAACTTTTTGTTTTGTAGCTTCTACACCTCAACCACCAACTCCATCCAATGCTGATCCAGAGATCGAAACACGAATTGATGTGATTGTAAAAAATCCGGAAATTATTCTACTTGAAGATCAACATAATTCAAATTCGAATTGTCTCGTACTGGACGTATGTTTATAAATTGAATAAAAACAACAAAGAAAAAATTATATTCTATTTTTTTTTGTAGTTAGCTTTACAAATGCGTATGATTAGTGTTGGTGAAGATTCAAAATTATATATATGGTTAAAAGATCTAACAGTTTATAGTTCAAATTTTGCAGAATTAAGAGATTCAAAAAATGCTGGTTCGAAAATAAAATATCGCGTAAATAAAATAAGAAAATATTTTATTAAATCTTATCGTTTTCTTATTTAATAAGATTTTACAACCAGCTAAAGCTGATGTTATTATAATTATGGATAAGGAACAACAAAAAATTGATGTACGAATATCCGATATTATTGTTAGTATTGCACCAGCAGCAGTTAAAACATTAATTGGTGTTACAAGTTCATTAGGAACACTTAAAGTAAATAAATCAAAAGAATATTATTTATATTTATATTTATATTTTATTTTTATTAGACAGATGTTGCAGAAGAAAAAGAAAAGGTTAATTCAAAATCATTATTTACTCCAAAAATATTTAAAGATTCAGGTCTTTGGTATATAAAAGGTTTTTATTAAATCATTTTGTATATGAATTGATCTATTAAAATTTATTGTGATAATAGAATATGAAGAAAAACAAGCTAAACTTGAATCAACTGATATATTAGAAACGGTTACAGGTACACCATCAATTCAAAAAGCTGTTAAAGAAGAAGAAGATAAAATGATTGAAAAAGAAGAAAAAATTGAAACACAAACTCTTTTAATACAACAGGTAGGAAATATTTTTAATATAAAAGAAAATTTATTTTTTTCATTTGTTTTTGTTTAGTTAATTTTAACATTAGAGACAATTCAAATTAAATTGGAAGTTGGTTTAGGTTCAGTAACAAAATCTGTTGTTGCAATGTGTTTATCAAATTTAACAGCTGATGTTAAAAATTGGACAACAGATGTATGTGATTAATAGAATTTTCTTTTCTAGTTCCTTTTCTTTTGTCGAAATTTTAGTTAAGTCTTTCGTCAACTGTTAATATTGAAGCTGCATTATTTAATGAACGTATGCTTGCTTGGGAACCACTCATTGAACCAACAATTGATGCAAGTGGATCCGTTCTTTCACCTTGGTGTATCACATGTTCAATTGTACCTGTAAGTCTTTCGAATGAATTATTTTCTATGATTATTATAAAAACGATATTGTATATACATAACTGTCACTGGAGAAATCTAGATGGAAATATATCATTAAAGAAACAATCTTGTCTCACGAGAGAGCCCTACAATACACTCTAGACAATTATATTTTGTGTATAATTCGATTAATATATTCATAAATAGAATCAAATGATATTTTAATATAAGTTTACTTTACACAAAGAACTTGACCTAATTAATAGATTCAAATTTTGATCATCGATATTCGCTTTAATTTGTAAGCAAAACGATGAATTATAAAAATGAAGTTTTGCAATTAAAAAATCTTTAGATAAATTTTAATTTGAAAATAATATATACAAAAATATTTTCATTGATTTCATAATTTACAGATAATTGATGAAGAAACAAAGCAGGTAAAAAGTCTCTATAATGTATGTTATCGTTGTATTTGGTGATAGATTCATCTGTCAGCATGCTAGATACCAAACTAACACTAACTAATATTTATTCAATCAACTAATCATTGAATAAAAATAAACTTGTTATATATTTAAGGTATTACCATTAACTGAAAAAAGTGGATCGGCAGTATCAAATGAACAAGAACGAAAAGAAGGTGTACCATCATCAACTTCGAAACAAATTGTATTCATACGTGCCGATCAATTACTTAATTTAACAATAACAAAAACAGGTCTTGATTTAGTTCAACGTTTATCAGCTTTATTCAATGATGTTTATAATAAACGATTACCATTTACTGAAGATAATGATCAACCAATGTTATCATTATTTAATGGAACTGGAAAAGAAATATTCATTGATAATTTAGATGGTCTTGAAGTAAATTTTTTAAAAATGAAGAAAAAAAAATAAAACATTCTTTTCATTGATTCTTTTTTTATAGTTTGCTGAAAATATGACACTAACATCAAAAGCTTTAAAACCAAATGGTTTCGTTCCATTGGTTGTAGCAAATGATCGTCAATCAGCAGCGAGACTTTCTGTTATTGAAGAACAAGATTTTAAACGACGACAAGAATTTGGCGTTAAAGTAAATAAAATTTCAAAAAAAATCTAGGCATATCTCGAATTCAAATAGCTTGATGAAAACCTTTAGTAGATACTTGCGAATTGAATCTTTAAATAATTAAAAGTATAGATATAATATTCTTTCTATAAATATGATAACGCTCAAAAGTGTCTAATTCTATGAAGAATCGTCTATTCTATTATTCTTTGCAGTTGAAATAAAACTATTTTCCAGTATCTGGAATCTTGAAATCTTATATTTAATTAATTTTCTTAGATTGGAGATGTTGTTAAAACTGTAACTATCAATCGAACATGGAAACGTGTTTATGAATTAGGTCCATCACCAAATCCAAATTGGCCAGTTCAAATGCTTTGTGATACACAAGTACGAAATGATCGTCGATGTGTTATTCTTAGTTCAATTGTTAAAGTTTATAATAATACAACAATGCCATTGATTATTTTAAATATTGATTCAGTTGATCCAAAAAAATATCATCGAATGGCAAAAATTGATATTAATGATGAATATTATGTACCAATTGAATTACTTTATACACATTCAAGTTCACCAATATTTATTTCTACTGATGAGTAAGATGCATTGGAGAGAGGTAAAAGAAATAAATTCATATTCATTTTATTTAATTATAGAAATGAACATAATGGTGAAATTTATGATTTTTTCTCGTTTGATTGGGAAAAAGAATTTTTATCGGAAAGAAAATTAAAATTAAAAACTGGAAAGGAAGCAAATTTTATTGTATGGATTTTTAATTTTTAAAAATATGTATATGTATTTCTATTTGTAATCTATAGGTTTTTAAAGAAGTAACAAATGCTTATTCAGAAAATACCGATCAACTTGATCATGCAAGCTTTAGTCTTTATATTCATCCAGCTCTTCATTTAACTAATCTTTTACCAGTCGATATTCAATGTTCAATTGATGTAAATCAAAAATTTTATTTATTTAAATAGGATGATAGAAATATTAAACTATAGAGATTTATCAGTCGCAAAAGTATCAGTATTTGCATTCTATAGTTTCTTCAGCAACTGATTTATACAGTAATAATATCAACAGTTTATCATTTTCGAAGCTTATAAAATCAAATGACAGACGAAGAGATTCGGGAATGTTACCAGTACCTTCTCTCGAACTGTGTTAGCTAAAAACTTATAAACATTTCACTCGACTACTGTTTGTTAAATTATGGATATATATTCACGCTGTGTATCGAATTTAGTTTTTATCCTAATTCTCCTAAAGATATAATACGAACTTATAATTATTGTTAGATTTCTATCAAAAATAATATATATCTATTCTTGTATTTCAGAATGCCGAACAAATTGATTTAAAACCAAGTGAATTAACTCTCATTACATCTGGCAATAAACAATCTATATTAAGATTTATTGTATATGATTTTCTTCTTCTTTTTTTCTGCAAATTAATCTCGATTATTTAGATTCCATCATATAATAATATAAAATGGACATCTGATCCAGTTGATTTAAATGTTGAAGGAAAAGGTGATCATAACGAGCATCTTGTCATACTTCATAATTCTAATAATCCTCAACAAATATTAGTAAGAAAATAAATTTAAATATTCTATTGAATAAAAATTTAACTATGTAGAAAATGGTATTACGTGTTGATACATTCCATGAATCATATCGTTTACTATTCTATTCACCATTTTGGATTCTTAATCGTACTGAATTACAACTTGAATTTCAAGTAAGATACACCTTACATTTTATATAAAATTTTTATTTTTATTGTTTTTTTTAGATTGAAAATAATCGTGCATTTATTGAAGTTGCTCAAACACCATTTTTAGTTTGTCCAGATAAATTTGGAAGTGATGCAAACAAAAAAGTAATTATCATTTATCAAAGAAAATCAGAAAAAATATTTAATTATTTTAAATAGGGACAACTTCGTCTTTATAGTACCGAACAAGGAGATAATGCAACAAATTGGTCTGAAAAATTTTCACTTGATGTTATTAAAAGTACTGGTATGGCATCATGCAAAGTTCCAAATGATCGAACTTATATGGTAAATATAAATATAAACAAAAACAATATGTATTGAAATTTTATTTTTCTAGGTTTGTGTGGATATTGTAACATGTTCATTTGGTTTAACTAAAATTGTTACACTATCACCATCAGTCGTTATTATTAATAAATCTACAGTATGTTTAGAAAATCATTTTTTTTTGTTCATTACGTAAACAAAAATAATTTGTTTAGATGGAAATTGAAGTAGTTGAAACAGTATCAGACAAAGAACAAGATAAATGGGGACCGCTTAATCCTGAGCAAGTAAGTCATTAATTTTTGTTTTTGATAAATTTTCTATTATGTATGAATATAATTAAGATAATTCCATTTTGGCCACATAATATCAAAGAAGGTGTAATGCGTGTTCGTTATACACATAATCGTGTTTCATCAAGTCCATTTATGATGAATCAAAAACATCGAACACTTTTACGTATGGATGATGAAGAACGTCCAGCAATATATGTTGAAGTCACAGCAACTGATTTCGATGGTGTTCGAGTTATTTTTGGTGATTATAAAATTGGTGATGCACCACTTCTTCTTGTCAATTGTTTGAAAAAAGATCCAATATCATTTTGTCAAGTTGATGATGTGTAAGTTATTAAAATCGTTTTTTTTTTGTAAATGATATTTCATGTTTTTTTTTAAATATATTAGGCGTGCACAAGTATTACCACCATTGAATTATGTTTATTATACATGGTCAGATCCATTGAAACCAAGAGAGTTAGTTATCTCATGTGGCTCAAAGAAAAAAACTGTGGAATTAACTGTAAGAAAAATTCTCTCAATGAATATTTTAAAAAATCGATTCGATAATCTCTGTTAGTTACTCAGAATAATATACATGAATTAGATGAGGTCGTATTTATGAATCATGTGATTTTATTAATAACTATTTTATTCATGAGTTCCATACAATCGCTCTAGTCTAATGGTTATCATGCTTGTTAACCATTACATAAGCACTGTGTTCGAATCTCGATACAATCGAATTGTTAATTCGAACAATGTATCATTGATATTTTCTTTATTTAATTTGATTAATCCCTAGAAAATGAAAAATAAATATATCAGCATGCTCACTCTGTGTTCCGTTTATTCAATCGAATGGAATTCAATTTTCTCGCATGCTAAAGAAAATTATCAATATAAAATCGGATAGATAAAATAGAACGATATTTATTCAAATTAATATCGATCATTTCTATCCGTTTTGTACAAAAACAAAAAATACTTTTTCCTTTAGTAATGATTGTTTAATTAACATAAAACTAATCTTTTAGCCTCAATGTGGTTTTCTTGGACAAGATGGTGATCATAATGTTAGCTATACAACATTCGTTGATGGTGTTCAAACTGTATTACTTTTTTCGGATGATACCAAAGTCATCGAAGCTGCTTCTGGAGTAAATATTTGATTTTTAATATGAATTAATCGATTTTATTTTCGATCAATTAATTTAGATGCCATCATTAGCAGAATCAATGGGTCAACGTGTTCAAATTGGTATTCATGATATTGGTTTATCAATTGTAAATGATGTAACACGAGAAGAAATGCTATATATAAGTTTAAATAAATCTAAAGTTGTTTGGACAGAAACAAGAAAATCACGTGTTCGACCATTATCACATGATATAAATATACATTTAGAAGAACTCTATCGAACTCATCTTGAACAACGTGAAGCTAATCCAGATGATAAAGAACTTTTGAAAAAAAAATATCATATGGAACAATTTCGTGAAATATCATTTCATGGTGATACAGCAGAATTAGTGAATTCGAAAGGTCAAAGAAAAGTAGCTAAACGACAAGCATTAGATGGTCTTTGGATTGAATATGCATGGTCAGTTACAAATGCTGCATTACATATAAAAATAAATCGTGTACAAATTGATAATCAACTTGATTATACAATGTTTCCTGTTGTTCTTTATCCAATAATATCAAAAGCAACAGGAACGGATCTTGCGGAAAAATCATTCATTGAATTAAGTGTTTATGAATCGAAAACAAGTCGATCAAATGTTATGCAATTTAAATATTTTAAATTACTTATTCAAGAATTTGCGGTTAAAATTGATCAAGGTTTAATTGTTGCTATCTTAGCATTTTTACGTGAAGAAAAAGTTTGTTACTTCAATCTTACTTTTTTATTTATAATAAAAAATGATTTTTTTTCGTTTCGAATAGAGTGCAACAGCACCAACAATAAATATGGATACGGATTTAGAACAAATACAAAAACCACTTGATGCTATTATTAAAGCATTAACTGATAGTCCAACAGGCGAAACAGAAATGTATTTTGATAATATACATTTATCACCACTCAAAGTATATTTAAATCATTTATTATTAAATTTAAAATAATAATCCCTCTCATTTAGATCCATGTTAGTTTTTCAATGCATGGATCAAAAGCAAGTCAAGAATTATTAGCTGAATATCCATTAGTTGCATTTTTATTACAAACATTAAATGTTGCAGAAGTACAAGATGTTATTTTACGGTAAGATTTATCTATAAAAGAAAAATAATAAGTTCATTTGTACATAATGATTCTCGCATGTATAGTTTGGGTTTTTATGAACGAACACATGATCGATATACGATAACAAAATTATCGAATGAAGTTTCATCTCATTATCAAAATCAGTTTATGAAACAACTTCATGTACTTGTTCTTGGTCTTGATGTACTTGGTAATCCATTTGGTGTTATTCGTGGTCTTGCTGAAGGTGTTGAATCATTTTTTTATGAACCATATAAAGTAAGAAATTAAATGATATGTATGTAAATAAATATGTATTTTTATCTTTTAGGGTGCAATAGAAGGTCCAATGGAATTTGCTGAAGGTGTAGCAACAGGTGTTCGAACGTTAGTTGGCTCAGCTGTTGGTGGTGCAGCTGGTGCATTTTCAAAAATAACTGGTGTACTTGGAAAAGGTTTAGCGACATTAACATTTGATGAAGATTATAAAATTTCACGTATAAGACGAAAAGAACCAGCAACTCATGCAACTACTGATATTGCTGTAGGAGGAAAAAATGTTGTTATGGTATGATGAGAAAATGTGTTTTTGATTAGATTTTTTAATTGTTTGATTTTTTTTGTGTAAAGGGTTTTGTTGATGGTGTAACTGGTGTTGTTACAAAACCAGTTTCAGGTGCTAAAGAAGGTGGTGCATCAGGATTTGTTAAAGGTTTAGGAAAAGGTTTTATTGGTCTTGTTACAAGACCAACAGGTGGAATTGTTGATTTTGCAAGTACTTCATTAGATCTAATAAAACGGTAAAGAATAAATTGATTTTATTTTTATTATATTGAAATTATTTAGAACTGCTCAACAAGAAGAAGTTGTACGTCGTGTTCGTTATCCACGTCATGTTGGTCGTGATGGTCTTGTTCGACCATATATTTCTCATGAAGCAATGGGATTTTTTATTTTAAATGTAATTATTTTAGTTTACATCTTATTCTAATCAATTTTCTTTTTGAAATATATTTTTAGAAACTAGAAGATGGAAAATATGCCAAAATAGATACATATGTTGCACATATAACTTGTTCAGACAATCCACCATCTTGGTTATTGGCTACGTCAAAGTAAAAACGTTTTGATTCATTATTTTATTAAAATAAATTTCGATGAATTTTAGACGTTTGTTATTTATAACTGAAATATCGTTTCTTGGTCTGTATGAAATTGATTGGAGAATTGAATATGAAGATTTAAAAGAAGAACCAGTTGTGAAACCTAATTTAAATCAAATACAAATTCTTACAAAAGTAATTAATCAAAAAAATTGACAAAAATAAAATATTTTATTTATTTGTTTATTCCTTAAGGAGTCAAAGAAAACTGGAACATTAAGATCAACTCGTTCATTTGGTAAAATGGTTAAATATCGAAATATATCTGAAGCTCGAGTAAAATAAATTTATTTCATTAAAAATTTTATTATTAATTTTTGCGTTTTTTTAGTACATTGTTGATAAAATTACTAACGCAATGCATACTGTTGGTCTATAAACAATTCTATTTTATTTTAATCCAGCACATATCTCTCTATTGTATGCTTTATCAGTAACCGTGTGTAATCTAGCCATGTTTATGGAAATTCTTATCTAAATATACTCGGTGACATAATTATGTAGTTTTTTCTTTATTTGATATAATTAATTTGATCTTTATGTGAACATTTATATCGATGTCGTATCAAAAAAATTTATTCATGTATAAGTAGAATTTTGGTTTATTTCAACAGAAAAAAAACCACATGCATATGAATTTTTATTTGTAAGAATAAAGAACAGAGAAAAAAACTGAAACCTCTTTTTTTTATATTAATAAAATTTTATCGAGATTATTTGATTCATAAAAATGACAAATTTTAATTGTTCTCTTGATAATAAAGACAAAAGCAAGGACAATTCTTCTATAAATCATAGTCAACTTAGATTCTAATGTTTAATTTCATCTAGAAGAAAAAACCTTGATAGAATAATGACTATATTATATTTCATGAAATTGATTTGAATGATCTTCTCTCATATCGGTCAATAGAAAAATTCTCTATGGCTATGTAACAAATAAGTCAATTGATAGGAAACACGATCCAACTCATTTTCATCTTAATCAATAATACAATCGTTTTATCATATGAATAATATATGATATTTGAATAAAATTGTAAACTGACTCTGATATTAACATCAAGTACATTTTTATATTAGATCATATTCATTCATTAATATTTCACACAATAAATTATCTAATCAAATTATTTATATAAAACAAGAACGAACTTGTCTTTTTCTTGTCATAATGTGATAATATATAATCATATTATATCGAGACAGAAAATAACCTATATAATATAATAATAGTTTTCGTTGACTTGTGCCTATCATGTACATATTATATATTCAAGGTTTTCATATTTATTTTGAATATCTATCATTCAAGTACTTTCAAGTACACGTCAGCTATCAATATTCACATTGAGGCTGTCAAGTAGTTTTATTCTTTGCATCTATAACAACAGAAAAAAGAAAATTTCGTATATACGCAATTGAAGCTATTGACTTTGAATTTCTATGATATCCTCTTTTATTCATTTTGTCGGTAGTTGAAAGTGCTAATGATGAGAATATATGCGTATAAAATTTCTCCATGAACAATATAAAGTTAAACATCAAATCATATATTTCTTCACCTTTTTTTTCTTTTTTTTGTACAATTCACTAAAGTAAATGGAATATATATATCTAAGGATTCTTCAAACATGAAAACAAATTTGAAGAGCAATGTGTCGATTATATATGACCTTAAAATGTACATCGAATATATTTGTTAATCGAACTCGAATGTTCTATTAATGTTTATAGTACAAAAAAATAATAATATTTGCTTTTGTTTTATAACTTATTTTATATATACAAAATGGCCTATAATTCTGTAATTATTCTACTATTTCAACATGTTATTGTTGATGTTATTCTATTTAAATATTTTTGCCTTCATTAAATTTACTGAAATCATACAATGACATTGTTAAGTGTTATTCTTTTTATAATCTTTGTTTAGGTGTATAAAACCTTGTCACTATCAATTAATTCAATAAACTTGTTCAACATATTCTTATTGTCTTTCAATAAATATATATAAAGAGTATGTCATATCAATGTCTAACTAGACGCCTACAAGTCTCTTGAATTTTTTAGTGAATATATTTATATGTAGTATTAAAAGATCATAAATAAATGAATCAGTTCCTTTTTTTTTACATACTTTTCATACTTTTCATTCTTTTTTTTCTATACATGCTCATATTGGTTTGGTAATCGAACAATTGAATAGTAATACATATGTGATAGAGTAATCAAAAAGTAAAATGAAATAAAACTATTCCTTTTTACGTTTAATTGAAACCATATCCTTTTTTTGCTATCTGTTAAGAGATTGATCACAATATGTATATGCATACAAAATAGTATGCATGATAGACAAGTTCAGGGTTGAAGAATTCTTTATTTCAACTGACTATGATTATCAAACTTGAGATGTATATAGACAAAGCAAACAAATATATATATATATATATGTGTATATGTATATATATAATCAAAGACAACGACAGAAATTTGATAACAGAAGAGGACTATGTCCGTCTGTCTCATGAATTGATTATGTCATCATTATCGATTTTTTTGTAAATTTTCATCATCATTATCACTACTACTGTCATCTTTCTTTTTTTTTTGTATAGATACGATGTTTTCGTATTCGAATATCAAGGGAAAATGTGTACATACATATATATATATATGTATATATGGGTGTGTTATTCGTTCAATCTTAATACATTCTGATGACGATTGATTTCACACTTTCTCCCTCATCACTCATTCACACTCATCAATCGATATTTCTCATCGAATATTACTAACGAAAATCAATTGAACAAGAGAGACGGGACCTCGTTTTACCTTTCTTTCCCCCTCCCTCTCTGTCTTCCTCACCCATCAGTAATGTATTACTTAGATGAAATACTAAAGAAAAGAGCAAAGGAGAAAGAGAGAGAGAGAGAGCGAGGGAGAGAACATGTGTATGTGTACGTATGAAAAGAGAACGATGACATGAAGAGAGAGAGAGAGGTAGAGAGACGAGAGTATGTATGTAATTTTCTTGTTCGATTCTTTTTTTTGTGTACGATTTTTTTTTATAAATAGCAAAAGACACACGTAAATCCTCTTCTCATACTCTATATTCGGTGTAAAACATTTTTTGATCAAAAATTTGCATCTTCAATAGTCTCGATTGAATATTATTGTGGCCGTGAGTTGTGTGTGGGTGTATTTTCATCAATCATGTTATATTTTCTTGTTCTGTTGTCTCATATTCCAATATCAATTGATCAATTATCATTACACTAATTATAATAATGTTGTTTCAACTTGTTATAACGAATGGATGGCAAGAAGACTGATTTTACTGTTCATCCTAGCTGCCAGTCTTTCCACTGTGGTAAGTACAAGATATCTATCGGAATTTATCTGTTAATCTTTCCTCTATTGCTAATTTACGAGGGTCCTTCTCTTTTTAGTTTGTCGCACATAAACACGACCTTCTTTTAAGACTACTAGTCCTTTTGATAGAGATATTTATGTATATATTAATATATCAGTTTATGATCTCTAACAGTTCACACAATAGTCATCGATAGACTTAATTTGATTTCTTTCAATTTATAGTAAAAAGAGATCATTATTACATTCCTTTTTTTCTGCCCGTTGATTTAAGTTTTATACTCACGATAACAGAAAAACATAACTATTATCTTGTTCTTCATGTCTGATATTATATTTAATAGATTTTTTTATGTCAACATTCAGACTACAGTCGTCTATGATGATATTTGAGTAGTAGATCACAAATATTTGAATTAAAGCTTGGTGAAAGTCACTATCTATGATTACAATGGCTAGATCAATTTATATACTTGATTTTATGTTTTTTTCTCATAAAATATTGTATGAAAAAAAACAGATTGTTTCTTGTAGCAAAAAAGCAAATTTGCAAACAGAAGGTGATGTTTATACTCTCACCTATAATATGTATGATGATGTGGTTTATCATGTTGTGTCAAGGATTGATCATGAAAACGATAATAATAGTATTGCTAGTAACGATGATGATGATGATGATGATGAAGTGTCACCGTTTTCGTTCATATTTGATAAGAATCTCAGTACGTGCGTATGTACATAGATGTATATATGTATGTAAATTTCTGTCTATCAAATGTTCATTGTCATTCCTATTATTATCATAATAATGTACAATCTTTTGATCGATACTTCGCTTTTACTTTTTTTTTATTCTTTACTTTGATTTCGTTATTATTTTCTTTTTTTTTCTTACACCATACAAACATTTTAACAAGTGAGGATTATCAACAATGCCTCGTTTGTCGCTATTGTTTGCTTGCATTTAATATTACCTTTAGTAGGTGAAGAAATAGCATCAGTGGAAAATAACGGTGACAACACAGGTGTGATTTAACGACTAAGAATACTATGTGAAGAATGTGCGCGTGTTTATATGTATTACCTATTCTTTTCAAACGACCTATTGAGGGGTGAAAAAGAAAATGGCCTGAGTAAATGTAATATATTGACAATAGTAATGTTGTTGTTTTAAGCTACAGTAATAATAAATTTCGTAAAAGCAATCGTATTTTTCTTGTTCTTTACTTAGTTAATGATGACAAAACGAAAACGATGAAGATCGTAAACAATCCCCTATATATTATCAAAAGAGTCACAATAACAATTTCGTAAGAATATCGTTACATCAGTGAAATAAATCTCGGAAGAATTTTTTTTTGTTCGGTGTTAGTTCAGTTTACTGATTGATTTTATTAGTAATAACAAAAGTTCATAGTTCATTCAATTGTTCTCAATTATTTTGCATACAATGAATGAAAGAATGAAAATGTTACATCATATGAACATGATGGCAATTTAATCATAATAGTTCTGAATATATTGAAAAAGATTTGTGAATAGAAAAATGAAAACTTGAACTAGAGTTAATCATTTCATTTGTTCATTACAAGGTCAATTGAATAGATGAAGAAGGAAATATCAAAAATAGTTATTACAGCATAGAATAACATCATATAAATTAGAAATTGAAAAAAAATATTAATTAAGATTTCTAAGGCTATTTGTTAGGAAAATAATTGATGACAAAAATTGATAGGAATATAATTAACATTTTTTTTGTCGTTATCTTCTATTTTGTGTTATATTACATCTCATGTACTTGAATAAAATCTATAAAATATTTGCTTATTTTTATATTTAGCCACTATTATCCTTATCTGCACCCTTATTATCTAACGAAAAAGAAGAACAATTCTCGTCTTTTATTCAATATAAACCTGACGACAATCATCATTATCGTCCATCATTAGTTAGTTTTTTACATCGTCAACCACTTGGTTCACATTTAGCAACAACACGTTATTATCGTATTGTTTTTCATTGTAATATTTTACCTGGCTCTCTTTACCTTCGATTTTCGAAAAGAAAACCTTTTCGTACTGTTGTTCAAAATCGACAAGATCCTTCAAGTAACATATTTATTTTCTTTACTAATTGAAACATTTCAATAACATGTTTGTTTTTTCTTCTTCCTCTATTAAAACAACTTATAGCTATTTTTGGCTTTCGATCAGTAGGTGCCTATAGTCGTGTTCAAATTCAAAATCATCTATCTGGTCTATGGTTATGTATGAATAAAAGAGGACAGATAGTGTCAAAGGTATATCTATATTAAATCATCTTCTTTTTTTTTGAAATTTTTTTATTTTTAGTCGAATATTTCAATCGATAATTTAGCATGTACATTTCGTCAAAATTCAGATGGACCCTATTTGACATTAGTATCTGAACTTAATCCATCACGTCAAATGGTCTTTAATACACTTCGTCTATTATCTTTAAATCCTATTCTTCATCGTCGTTATGGTCAATATATGAACGATGGTAATACTTTATTCAAACGTGAACAATGTGGTCGATTTATGTTCGATAGTGAAATAGAGAGTAGTTTACTCGATCAAACAACAGACCCATTTCTACGACTAAGACATTAATTAATAATGTTTTAATATATAGAAAAAAAAATGGTTCGTTGAATTTTTTTATGGCGCAGTCAAATGTTTTTGTTTTTTTTTCCTCGTTTTATTTATTATAAAATGTACTATGTGTATAACTACTTTATAATTCTCTCGCTCTTTCGTTAATGCGCAGTTGGTGCTTTGTTTATATGTTTTTTTTTAGATTCTTTCTCTTTGTTGATTATATGTCAATGTTTGTTTGTTTCTGTTTTGATTGAATAAGAAAACACAAAGTTGCAGCTAATATTTCAAAAAAACATCTTTTTTCCTCAAAAAGAAAATACTCAGAAGAAGACCACGGGTACATCTAACATTTGTTTTTATTTTTCTTATCATACATATGTATATTGTTACACTACTCAAATTATTTATACTATGACGTATGCACACTTTTCACAGAAGAAATCATTTAATTAACTATCACGTCAATGTATAAGATTTGATAGATATCAAATTGATCATGAATAAATTCAATCGGATATTTTCTATGAAAAATATAGAATCTTAAAGATTGATTTGTTTGTTTTTTAATGAGAGAGAAAATTCAAAATATTGTAATATTTTTGTTACGATACAATCTTTCCACATTTAGTTTTTTTTAAAGCATAAATATTGTTCAATAGTTGTTTATATTTTGAATAAATTCTCTATGAAATGATAGTTCCGTATAAGATTGGAGAAAAATACGAAAGAATAATGAAGTGAAACAAAATATTTTTATGAATACGTGTTTAAGGAAAATTTTAAATGATTCAAAGCAAATGGATGGTATAGTAATTAATATTAACTTTCAAAAAAATCCTTCAATAGCTACTATTGATAATCAACCTATAATCTTCAGTAAAATAAGGATTTCAAAGTCAATTGATAGAGAATATTTGTAAAAGGATTTATCAAAGTTATATATTTATAGAAAAAAAATTGATGCAAAATATAAAAAATAATGCAAGAATTTTTTAATTTATGATTGAATATTGATAATATACAACAAATCATTAAATTAACATAATATAAAAGATATCTTTTTAATTTAAGAATAGTACTGAAAATTGGGTAGCATGGGTGCAGGCATCATTTGTACTGGCATCATTGGTGCTTGCATCATTGATGGTTGCATCATTGGTGTTGGCATTATTTGTGCTTGCATCATTGACGGTTGCATCATTGGTGTTTGCATCGTCGGTGTTGGTAAAAGGGATCCTGGCAGAAAATTTGGAGCTAAAATTAATGGTTGATAGTTTACTGTTGGTGATGGTTGTAAACCGCCATTAGAATGATCTGCAGTTTGTTGTTGAGGACTACTCAATTCATCAAGTGAATAACGAAATTGCCATGCTTTTGATGATGGTTTTCCGTCAAGAATGGTCATACTACAATAATTAACTCTTCCAGCAAGATCATAAAGTTGTTCTGGTCTTGGGTGACCATTCATTAAATGACGTGTAAGTACTTCAAGACTAGGTGCATGTGCAACAATTAAAACAGTACCACCTGTTTTTCGATGTACTTTAATTAATTTTTTCATAATTTCTTTCGAACGATCATAATATTGATATTCAGTTTCCGTTGGTTGAAGATTTTTGACTTGTGCTTGATAACTGTGATCAATATTTAAACCATTATGAAGTAATTCTTGATCAGACATAAAATTAATTGGTGATCGAGCATACCACGATGAACATTCAAATAAACTAAGATCAAGTTTTATTGGAATATCTAATAAATAATTTCATATATGTAGATTTTACTAAAACGAAAATTTTTTTATTTACCTCTTCGACCCATACCAGCAAGAATATTATCAGCCGTTTGTATACTACGAATAGCAGGTGATGAATAACAAGCGACTACTGGTGAATTAGTTTTAGCAAGTGTATTACCAACATTCCATGATTGTTTTAAACCATTTCTAGTCAATGGTGTATCTCCTTCATAATCTAAATAATTCAATCGAACAGGTAATGTTGGCGGCATATTTCCATCGAACGGATAGTATTGACCATAATTAAATGCACGTTGTGTCCAACCAGGACCAAATGAATTATCTACACGTTCTCCATGACGAATAATAATAAAACGAAGTAAAGGATCATTCATATTTCCAGCAGAATAATAAGCATTGGCGTCGTCAGCTGATACATATCCGTTTTTATACATTGATGCTTGTACGCGATGAGAACGTGATGGACGAAAATACCCACTAAATTTCGAATACATATAAATATATATATATAAATCTATTTAGAAAATATTTAAGAAAATGGGTCATATGACATATTCTCATTAGAAGAAGAAAAAAACAGGTCATTCCTACTAATGAAAATTTACGTATAAAAATCAAGATTTATTTCTGAAAAGGCACATGTTTGTCATATCACCAAACTAATAAGTAACTAATAAAAAAAAATGAGTGGGTTATTACCTTTTTTTCTTCTTTTTCATATTACCCGTAGAGAGGATGGCAAATAACGATGAGTAATTACAAAAGAGGCAAGCAACCTGAACGTGGGTCTCTCACCTGTCAAAACGTTAGGAATACGCATAGACACATATATATATATACGCATACGTATATATCTATGAAAAAAACAAATGTCAAAAAGAACTGTCGTATGCGTGACTGATTCCTTTATTTTGATCATCATTATATTTTGAAATAAATCGAAAAGAAAAAAAGTATAATCATATTGAAAACAGAATGGTTGAAAAATTACTTTTACGAAACAGAAAATTTAATATGTTTTTCATGATATGTTCGAATAAAGTGATGTTTTTTTTCTCAGTAATTAAAAAGTATTCATATTTATAATTGCAAATATACCCACTAACAAAATTATGCAAATGTATTAATATGAACTGAAATCAAAACAAAAATTTATTTTTTAGACAAAAGTTAAACAATATTTTTATCTTCAAATTAATGAATAGAAAAATATAAAATATCAATTCATATTTTATGAATATAATTTATTTATTAATTCAATAGAATTGTGCAATAAATATAACAAGATTAAAATTCAATCGAATATATTTCAAAATTGAAGCAAATACCGATATTTATTTCAATGATTTAATTAATCGAAAACACAAAAACAAACAACAAATAATCTGATCAATGAAGCGATCATATCTGACAAATAATACAAAACAGGCTTATTTTCATTAAAAATTATCAAAACAAATAAGACGTTGTTGACAACATTCTCGACAAAATAATTTATTATCTAACGGATAACAACGACGATTTTGTTCATCACCTAATTGCATTGAACAATCCTAAATAAACATAATAATAATATATATATTCTAATTAAAAATAAAACGACTAACCTCACATCGATAACATTCAATATGAAATGTTTTACCCATTGAAATAATCCTTACAGTTTCATTTGAACCCTATAGAATATTAATCAAATAGAAGTAAATAAATTTTTTTTAATCCTACGTCTTCCGGAAAAATTATCTTTAAACATTTGCTACATTGTGGTCCATAAGTCCTTTTTCATAAATAAAATAATTAATATTTAAATAAATTCTTTCTTACATATAATAATCATGTAAACAAAAAAGATTTTGTTTTTTATCTCGTATAAATGGCATACCATCCAAACAAATCAAACATTTCGAACATTTAAAACATTCTACATGATATGAATCACCAAGTGCTTGTAAAATCTACAATTTAATTTTCTAATAAATATATAAATTTAAAGAAATGTGACATACGGTATCAGTAATTAAATGATTACAAGCGACACATTGTTCAAGTGTTTGATGAAAACCTGTATACTATAATAAAAATATATTTTAAAAAATTTTTTTTATGAAATAATTTTTTTTACTAAAAAATCTTCTTCACAATATAATTGATCTTTAATAAAGAAATGCTTATTTTTTACGGATCGTCCACATAAAACACAAACAGCACAAGAACTATGATAAATTTGACCGAATATATCGCATGGATCATCTAAACTTGTTATCATTTCACCACATTTACAACACTCGCCTAATAAAAACAAAGAAAAATCAATTTTACTTTTATGGATCAATGAAAAAATAAGAGATTATTTATCTGTACAATGATAGATAGATAGATAGACTTAATTTCTTACCGAAATATTCTCCAGTAATTGAATCATTTGTTATAACTCGATTATCATCAGTTGGAATTGAATCAATTTGTTGTTCGAGATCATTTCTATGATCCGTTGATCGATAAACTATTTTTGGTGAATTTGATGAATTAAAATCCGGGATTATTACTGAATTTTTTTGATTTAGTGTAGATGAATTACGTGGTGGAATAGCTGGAGGTTGAAGAGGATAGCGTGGTGGTGGCGGTGGTGGAGGATCTTGAGATAATAAAGGTTGAGTTATATAAAGTTGAGTTGAATTTAAATAAGTCGTATGTGTTTTTATTCCGTTCGATGAATATTGAGGCAAAATATTTGTACGACGTACGTAATTATTATTCGTTATTGATGTTAATCGCGGCATACGCACAGGTGGTGGTGGTTTTGTATCAGAACCATGATTTTCTGTCTGACATGGACTATAATCATCTAAATCAATGCAATATTATGTACATATATTAATCATTCTTAATATGGATAAGATTATTACTGGATATAGATTGTTGTTTTTGATGTGTAGGTATTGTTTTATAAAAAACACTTTCTTCATAAGATGGTGGACGATGATTCGATTGTGGTGAAGATGATCTTGTTAAAAGAGTATTTGTTATATCGGTTTGCGATAATGGTAATTTAATATTATGAAATGTATTTTGTTGATTATTCGGAATAGAATTTCGATTGTCAAACGCGTGTGCCATCTAGAAAAATGTAATAGTTTATGTATTAATATGTGTTCTTTCTTCTTCTATTTTTACCACATATACGAACATATATTTACCTGTGTATAAAAGGACGAAAGAAGAAGAAAGAAAAAGAGAAGTTTTTGTTGATAACATTTGACTTATGAGAAAAGAAGAAGAAGAAGAAGAAATCTCGAAGAAGACAACGACTTTCATTGAAATGTATGCATGAATTGAACTAAAGCGATAAAATGGAATGTGAATTGTATATACGTGTTCGTTCTTCATTCAATAGATAAATTGAGATTAGAACGACTTCATTTTTTTTTCCTTCGTTCTCTTTGAACTTCTTTTTTTCTCTTTTCGTATGCCGTTTAACTGTAAATACCACATGAAAAGAATGGTTGTAAAACGAAAGAATGTAAAGACAGGCTTTTTTTCTTTTTTACACACACATACATGTATATATATATATATATACATACACTCTCTCTCTCCGGACATTGATTATCAAGTGGTGAACATGCCAATAAAGACATTTATTAAACATGTTTGACTTAAAAGTTTTCATTTACACTTATATTTATTTCAAATAAAAAAGAAAACAGAAAAAATGTCCAACATAAAATAAGATTATCTAATATGATTGTATGTATTGTAACATCTTTTTTGCATGCGATTAATTATCGAAAAAAAAGTACTCTTAAAAATAAATATTTGCGAGAAGAATAATAAAACGAAAGGTTGCAATATAATTATATGAACTTCTTAATCAGTAAAATGCTTTTATTACGACATCTTTTATGATGATTACTTTATTTATTCATATTATTATACATTTTAGATATTACAAAGTAAGAATGCCAGAATTCTTATCTTCTGTATGATTGTAAGCCTGATATCATGCGTATCTGTAATTACCCAATCTTGATGAAAATCAACCGAGTGATTCATTCGATGAATCATCAATTTTTTTCTCATCTATATAAAGCAAATAAGAAGGTCGATAAACATTTTTAAACCTTGTTTCTTCAATCATTAACATAAATAATATGGCTAGTACTACCTTCGCTGTAGCAAAAGTCGATGTATGTGCAAAAAAGCACGTTGAAACTGAAGATTTAAGTCAAGAAGATTTAAATCGATGGTCAGGAAAAACGCAAGCATTATCACTTGAAAATTTTCAAACCAATTATCTATTAGCTAATGACCTTAATGGAAAAAATCATCGAATTGAAAATGCCTTTGTTGCTACTGTATACAAAGCATATTGTGAACATTATCCACTTGAAATAAGTGTTGAAGATATTTGGGTTTGTATTGGACAAGGTATTAGTATTCATCTTAATCAAAATGCTGAAAAATATCGAACATTAATGGTATCACATGAAGATAAAAAAACATTAGAACTTGCCGTAGATAGTCTTCGAATACCAGATTCTGCTCGGCCTAAGAACGGTAATAAATCTGTACCTGCTATTGATTGGTCAGCTGCTGTTCGACAAATGGGACAACTGATTAGAAATGATATGAAAACAGATTTAGCAACACTTTTGACCACGCCCTTTTCTGGTACAACACCCGTTGAACAAGCTGTTTTCGATTGCACATTGATGGATAGTGTTAAGTCTTATTATGATTTTCGATTTAGTCTATGTTGTGGTATTCCACAAGTAACATTACGTGGGTCACCAGCCGATTTTCAACAAGTCATTGATCGAATTAATCAATTACGCACTATTTTCACTGATTTTAATTGGTGGTTAGATACACTTTTACCTCATGTAAAAGAATTAAAAGCAAGTGCTGAAGGAAAACCTAATATCGATTGGTGGCAAAAAATTTGTCATAGCGTAGGTGGTGGATCTGATATTAGTATGTTAGCTGGATGGCTCGCTGATTTTGTTCCGTAAGTTAATTTTAATATCGACAAGAATCAAGTGAATCTAGTTCTTTCATTTTATTCTGTAGATATACATCCGATGGAAAAGGCGGTTACCGAGTCGCTCGACGTGATCATCATCATTATTGTCAAGTAAATTATTTCTTTTGTTTAATTTCTGTAAAAAAATGCAATTAATTATTTTATTTTATATATTTTTAGGGTCTAATCAATGGTATTGAATTTAGTGATTTCAATGAAAGTGTTACTCAAACAGATTTTGTTCTGGATGATAATGGACATGAAATTAAGATGAAATTAATTGCTGGATTTTTAGGTATTGGTCAAAATTCTAAAACAGGTGCCCTTCGTCCATGTCTTGGATGGGCTACAGCATTGCCAAGCGGAGAAGTATCTATCAATGCGTAAACAATAACTCTTTATTAAAAACATTTACATGCGCAAGACTTGTTCTATTCTTTTTATTTTTATGTATAAATATAATTAACTAAAACTACATACTATTGACAGAAAAGAAATTTATATACAATTATTCTTAATCTTTTATTGTTTGTTCAAATAATGCTTTACCAACATCGTCACGATTAAATAATTCAGTACGCATTTGTCTTCCATTTCCCCAATCATAAAAATTTGGCGCAATAAGTTGTAAATGTTGATCAGTAGAATTTGATGATGAACGTCGATGATAATTTCCATAAACACGAACAGTTCTATGTGGACCAAGTTCATAAATAGGAAATGTATATTCAATACGTTGGTCATCAACTATTCGTTCGATATACCATCCAGTTAAATCACGTGGTTGATTACCTGTATTTTCTATTTCAACAAAACGACCACTAACATCAACAAATTTAATAAGAATATTTCCTAAAAATAAAATGAAATTCAATAGTTTATAATAAAAATAAGATTTTCTATTTATTCATTTATTTACCTTTATATTTTCGTGTAATATGAATTTTACTTTGCAAAAATTTTTCATCAAGTTCTGGTACATCAGAAGTAATAACTTGACTCTTACGACCGGAACTAATACCTGCTGATTGACGTCCAGAAGCATCACCACCAAAACGTTTTGTTGTTCGTGTAGTTGTTGTTGTTCGATTTTGATCAATTAAATTTTGTTGTATACCATATAGATCTGCATCTGTACGTGTAGGAATAGTTGTCTTTTCTACGGATCGATCACGATCTGCAACATCACCATGTGTTGATGATGATGAAATAGTTTCATAAGACCATTGATTACTTGGTTTGTCTACCTATAAAATAATAATGATTATAAAATATAAGTTTAGAGTTTTTTTTTCAATAAATTTACAGTATCATGTTCTTGTTTTATTGTTTTTGTTTCTGTTATAAATGGTGATGATGGATATTTTGTTGACTCATTTACATTTGTTTGTGTTGTAAATGTTCGCGATGTTTCAGATAAACTTGGTTGAGAACGTCGAAATCCACTTGAATCTCCACCAGTATTAAATGTATCAGTAAAATGTTTTGTTGTTGTTATTGTTTCTGATAGTAATGGTGGTGGTCGATATGGTAGCGTATCACTAATATTTGTTTGTGTTACAAATGTTCGTGATGTTTCAGATAGATTCGGTTGTGATTTTCGAAAATCAATTGTATCTCCTTCAGTATTTAGTGTTTCAGTAAAACGTTTTGTTGTTGTTTGATGAAATCTTGAATCATCAGTAATTACACGATCTTCTTTTCGTCTATTTAATGAATTTAATAAAGCTTCATAAATACGTAATTCTTCTTCAACACTGAATCGAAGTGTATAAGCTAATTTATCTAATTCATCTTTTAATGCATAATATTCTGCACGTGTTAAACTCGTATTATGTTCAAGACGAGCATGTTCTTCAGCATGTTGTCGTGCTTTAGTACGTAAATCATTTTCAAGATTTCGTAATATTCGTCGTTTACGTTGCATTTCTTCTGCTAATATTTGATAATCATTTTGTAAACGATCATATTCTTTTGTACTTTCATCTAAACGACTTTCAAAACGTTGACTTTCTTCATGACGTCGTCTTTCATCTAGAAAAAAAATATTGAATAAAATTGAATTCAAAAATATAAAATCTAACCTGCATCATCAAGTGGTAAACCCATATGAATTTTCTCTTGCATTTCATTTAATCGACTTTTTAATTTTATTTCAATATCTATTTGTTGATCTTTAGCCATTTGTTCATAATCCATTTGTATTTTTTGTTTAATTGTATCTAAATAATCTCGATAATAATTTTTTGATTCTTGTGATATACGATTTAATAAACGTTGCCATTCATTTATTTCTTCTTGATTATAAGCTAAACGTAAATTATAACGTTCTTTAAGTGATTGAATTTCATTTAATAAATATTGTTTATCTAATGCAAGTTGTGACCATTCAGCTAAATATGAACGAAATTTTGCTAATTCTTTTTGATAATCATCATCATGAGCTTTAACTTGTGTATTACTTAAATCAAGACGTAAACGAATTTTACGTAATTCTTCTTCTAATTCATTTGTTAATTCAAATAAGATTTGACATTTATCTCGATATAAATTAACTACACTAACAAAAACAACTGAAACACGATCAATAAGTTCACTTTGTTCATCGAATATTTTTGCTTCAGCTTGAAAAATAATTTTCTGACGATTTTGTTCACCTAAACGTTTTATGATTTGATCAAGATCTTCTAAAAATTTTAAACGATTTTCTCCACCAATACCCCAATTTAATATTAATAAATTCAAATCATCACGTAATTTTATATTGGCTTTTTCAAGTTCATCTAAACTATGAAGTAAATCTTCAAGACGATCATTTAATGAATGAAGATAACGTTTTTCATCATCATCTTGTCGTTTTATATTGGCAACATTTTGAAGAGAATGTTCAACAGATTGTTTTTCATCATGAACATGACGGTTGACTGTAGAATGCGTTGATAGTTCAGTTGTATAACGTTGAATTAATGCCATAGAGTCAGTCAATTGATCGTATTCGTTCGATATATATATTCATTCATTGATTCATTCATTTTTTTATCCTTTGAAATGTATTTATAGTCTCGTAATATACTTTTCAATCACAAGACTAATAATACTCGATATCCATTCTTCAATCAAATCATCATTTGTGTTTTATTAATATTTAAAACATTTCTTTTCTAGACTCATTTATAATCATGAAAAAAAGAAGCTAGTCCATCAGTCATCATATTCATGGTCATGTCCTTCAAATTCATGATCTTTATATGTATAGAGAAAGATTATGTGTGAATAAAGTTCTTTTTCTTTTTCCTAGGGAATAGAAACGGCGGTAACAATGACAATAGTAAATAAAAGAAAAAATTCAACAATAAACGATAACAAGATGGCACACGAAAAAATCACACACACATTTTTTTTGTTCTGTTGTCATTTCTTTTTTTTTTTTGAAATTCATTCTTATTTTGATCATCATCGTTTACATGCATTCATCACCATGTCGACCTTTCTTTTCTTCTTTGTCGAGTTTAATCATATCATCAATACGTAAAATAGTAATAGCTGCTTCAGTTGCATATTTTAATGATTTTATTTTTGATATAGCTGGTTCAAATACACCAATTGCTTTACTATCTCGAATTTTACCAGCTTGAAGATCTAAACCGAACCATTTAAGTTGTTCTTTATCCTTTTGTGTTTGTGATGCATTATGATATGCACGAAGTTTAGCTACAAGTTCTGTTGCATCTTGTGCAGCATTAACACTCAATGCTTTAGGTATTGATAAAAGTGCGGATGCAAATTCAGCAATAGCTAATTGTTCACGTGAACTCTAAACAATAATAATGAAATATTTTGTTACTAATGATTAAGT
Organism: Adineta steineri; assembly: GCA_905250115.1. Classification (NCBI taxonomy): domain Eukaryota; kingdom Metazoa; phylum Rotifera; class Eurotatoria; order Adinetida; family Adinetidae; genus Adineta; species Adineta steineri. Next base: position 77,115 of record CAJNOI010000178.1, read on the forward strand.
AAATACATACAACTGTTGTAGCAAAATTTTCTAAATAAATTGAAAGTGCTGTTTCACAACAGCCACCACCTGGTACAACTTGTTTTGATTCAAGTACACGTTTAACAACACATAACGCATCATGAATTGAACGTTCAATTTCATCACACATGAAATCATTTGCACCACGAATGATAATTGATGCAGCTGTACGTGCTTTTGGTCCTCGGATTAAAATAAGTTCATCATCGCATATACGTTCTTGAACTACTTCTTCAGCACTACCAATGACTGATGCATCAACTGATTCATCACCTTCCATATTAGCTAATGCAGTTAATAAGGTTGCTAAACATAAGATAATATATATATGTATATCATATTCTTTTTTTTTTCTGTGATATATTTACCTCCAGTTGCTTTAGCAATACGTTTTAAATCAGCTTTTTTGCAACGTCGAACAGCCATTGCTCCGGCTTCAACAAATTGTTTCAAACAGAGATCATCAATACCACCTGTTGTTAAGATTACATTTGCTCCAGCATTCAATAATTTAGCAACACGTTCTTTAGCAATATCAGTCTCTCTAAATGTATACATGTATCGTTTATTTTACATGTCATTTGATAATTGAATTACTAACCGTCTCCGAATAGCTTCAAGTTTTTCTGGATCTTCAACAACAATTTGAACACCTAATTTCATTCGAACTTTTTGTAAACTAAAATCCAAACATGCGATTTTAGCATTTGTTATTCTCTTTGCCATTAATTGCGAAGCAACTGTACAATTTAATGCATAACCAGATATCAATGCACTTTCATGTGTTGATCGGCCATGCGCTTTTAACACATTGACTGATTTAATTGGTACAACAATTTTATCTTTTTCATTAAATTTAACAAGATTTGCTGCATCAACACACATTTTAGCAAAGAAATCAGCATCCCTAACAGAGAAAAAAACAAAGAAAATTTTATTTTCAACAAAAAACCATAAAATAAAATACATACATTCCAATAACTTTACTTGCCATTGATGTTTTAGCAACATTCATTAAACAATCAGTACCTAATTCTTCAACATTAATAATCATTTTATCTTGAATATATTTGACTGCTAATCTGAAAATGAATCATTTTTTTTTATTAATGAAAACATAAGAAATTTATTTCTTACTTGCAAGCCAATTTATAACCACTAATGACTGATGTTGGATGAATTTTTTGTTTAACAAGTGTATCAGCATTTTTTAATAATTCAGCAGCAATAATAACCTTAGCGAAAAAAACATGAAATTTATTTTTTATTAAATAAAAATTATTTAACACTTACAACACTGGTTGTACCATCACCAACTTCTTGATCTTGTAATTGAGCTAATTCAACAAGTACTTTTGCAGCTGGATGTTCAACCTCAAGTAATTTAAGGATTGTGGCACCATCGTTTGTAATGGTTACATCCTATACATAGATTCAATTTAATATTTATTAGAAAAAAAACAACATACTCCTATATCATCAACCATCATTTTATCAAGACCAAGTGGACCTAATGATGTTCGAACAATATTGGCAATAGCCATAGCTGCTAAAACTATTTTATTAAATGAAAAAAAACAAAATATACTTATCTTATTTTTTACAAAAAAATTTACTAACCATTTTGTGTACGAACTGAATCGCCTGGAAATTACAATTTCAAAACAAAAGAATATATATTTTTATCTTTAATATATATATATCTGCATACCTGTAATACGTTCACCACCGAGTGATAATGTAGCTTGAGCCATTTAATGGTAAGAAAAAATTGAATGAATACTGATCTGAAAATATATATTCATAAGATAGAGAACATTTTTGTCATATTAAATGTATAAAGCGGTTGTCAACACAACGTTAAATTAATGTTTGTTTACACTTTGTTTTTTTTTCTAGTAATTATTTTCTTACGCGATTTATTGTCTATATTCTAAAAAAAGAAGTTATCTTTACAAATAAGTTATATATCCAGTAAGATATCTTATGAATACTATAGAAAGAGGTCACTACAATCAATATAAGAAATTTAATTGAAGGTCTAAGCGCATGTCATATGGTATCCAGCAATATTTATTCTATTTTGTATTACTCCGCCTATCGGTCGAATCGTTAATGTGGAAACGAAAAACGAACACTTATCGAATTATTTTCACGCTTGAATTTTAATTATAATTTTTTCCATATAAATATTTCTTTTATTAATTAATTATTTACAAAGTGGACTTTCTTATTCATCAATCTGTATCAACTGGTACATCATCATCAGCATCATCATCTGTAAGAATGATGTCAAGTTCACCTCCACTTCATTCTCATAGTCCAACATCAAACGGTGCTTCATCATCAAATAGCGGTGGAACATCATCAGATGCATGCAATGGAATAGTGGCAAATCTTTTATGTCATCGACAACGAACAAATGGTGAAAGTGAAACTTTTTCTAAACGAGCTATCGAAAGGTTTAATGAAAAAGTTAAAGAAAATGAAATCTAATCAAATTTTTTCTTTTAGTTTGGTTAAAAAACTTAAAGACAAAAAAGATGAACTTGATGCATTAGTCACATCAATTACGTCGAGTGGACAAATACCAACGAAATGTGTTACAATTCAAAGAACACTCGATGGAAGATTACAGGTCTTATATTTAAAATTTATTTTCTCTGATTGAAAATTTAAAAAACAAATATTTTTCTATACAATTTAGGTGGCTGGTCGTAAAGGTTTTCCACATGTAATTTATGCTCGTATATGGCGATGGCCTGATTTACATAAAAATGAATTAAAACATTTAAAATGTTGTCCATTAGCGTTTGATCTAAAACAAGAATATGTTTGTGGTAAGTTTATTTTTGTTTTTATATTTATTATATAGATTTGTATTTTCTAGTAAATCCATATCATTATGAACGAGTTGTTCCTCCTGGTATTGGTAATTATGAAATTTTTTTCTGAATCAAATATATAATGAATTTTGTTTTTGTTTTTGAAAGACTTAGCAGGAATGCCATTGGTACCACGTTTTCAACTGTCTGGTCATGGTGATCCATCATCATCGAATGATCGTGATATATATTCAACAACAGATGGATATCGTTATATGAAAGGTTTCTATCCAATGTTTTCTAAAAAGCAAATATTTCTTTTCTGTTTCTTTTTAATAGATTACAGAGATGATCAAAATTCTCCACAACCTATGATTGCTATTCAACATCAAGCTCCAGATACGACTAGTCCAAGTCCTCCACATCAATATACAACTAATGGAACTGCTGTTACAAATACAAATGGTTTTCCACAAGCTATGCTTCCACAAGGTAAAATCATCATTCAATTTAGTATACTACCAATTCGAAAAACTTAAGAATATACGAGTTTGAAGTATTAATAACTAATTTTATTTTCTACTAAACGAAAACATTGTTGAATCTATAAAATTGTTATTGTTATTCTCTTACATAAAATTCTTTTGTTTTTATTGTTTTATAGTTTCAGTTTAAGTATGAATTTACTACTTGCGCAATACGATCAATACTCTTTGTAATGTTATAATACCATGACAATGATATATGCAGATGACAAATTTATTATATTGCGCAGTTTACTGTCAATAATAGATCTTTTCCTTCGTACTCCCATTATCTTCCAAATATCCATCTACAGAAATAAAGAAATCATAAGTGTATTTTTTTCGAGAAGAAAAAAGCCAGCTTTCTCTCGTATTCCCCATTGGAAACATATACAAAATATATGTAGTACTTGATAGAATTTTTAATCATATAAGTTATTTTCAATTAAGATGGACCAGTTTCTCTATGGACACAACCACCAGCACCTGCAGTTAACTTATGTAAGTAGTATTGATTTTATTTCTTTTCTATCAATAATTTGAAATTATTTACGATAGGGCAACAACATTCTTTTGTACCTCCAAATGGTATAACTGCTGCACCACCCATTCAACCATTACCATTAATTAATTATGTTGGTGAATATTGGTGTAGTATAATTTATTATGAACGTGATGTACAAGTTGGTGAAACATTTAAGGTGCCTGATACATATAAAGAAGTGATTGTTGATGGTGGAATGGATATGGCTACTGTTGGTGATCGATTTTGTTTAGGTCCACTAAGTAATGTACATCGTACTGAAACAAGTGAAAAAGCACGGTAAGATTTCTTTTCTTGTTTTTACTTTACGAATAATAAAACTTTTAAATTTAGTATACATATTGGAAAAGGTGTTCGTGTTGAATGTCGAAATGAAGGTGATATATGGATACGGTGTCGCAGTGATCAAGCAGTTTTCCTTCAATCATATTATCTTGATCGTGAAGCAGGTCGTGCACCAGGTGATGCTGTTCATAAAATTTACCCTCAAGCTTGTATTAAAGTATATAAATAGAAAAAAAGGAAAGAAAAGAAAAAAACACTTATCAATTTAATTCTACTATAGGTATTTGATTTAAATCAATGTTATACTGCAATGGATCAACATATTAAAATGGCATTACATTCTCGAGTGCAACAAGCATCTCATGGTCAAGCAATGTCATCATCTGCGAATTTAAGTATTGACGAATTACGACGTTTATGTGTATTACGACTTAGTTTTGTTAAAGGTTGGGGACCAGATTATCCAAGGTAAAATTAAATTCTTATTATTATTTATTATCAATATATATTTATTTATTAATACTAGACAATCTATAAAAGAAACTCCATGTTGGATTGAAATTCAAATTCATCGTGCATTACAATTACTTGATGATTTATTTAATTCAATAAGTCATCAATTAACAAATGCTGTTGCAACACCTTCATCTTCTATACCAACAAATAACAACAGTAATTTATCAACCGCTAACATTAAAATGGAAGCTACACATTCATCCTATACAAATATGGATAATTAAATTAAACTTAATTCATATTTGTTTGTTTTTCTGCATTTAATTTATTTTAACAAAACATGAAAAAAAAAGTTTCATTTATTTCCTACTTGAATATTCATACCATATATCTTTACTGTCCTTATTTATTCTAAACCAACGATAAAAAGAAGCTCCTGTTTTACCAAAAAAAAACAAAAACAAACAAATCAGACGTGTACAGAAATTTTTCTTTATCTATTAGCAATATTCTCAAAATCTCCTCTGTTTTGACTTATAGCGTGGCTAACTGCATTGATGTGATTTCTTCTTCTTTTTTTCTCTCTTCATTTCTATTTGTAGACGTTGCTGTTTTTCTTTTTCTTCATTGTTATCTTTATTATATATGACTACTATTTTCTATACGATCTGTTTTTTTGCGTAAATACAAATAACAGATTACTTATATACATTCGTTTTCTCTCATTTGTTTCTGCGTCAATTTTTTTAACATAAATAAAAAAATGTTTTCTTTTCTTTCGTTTCTATGTCATTGTGAAATTCATGTGTTTTTTTTTTGTGTTTGTCCACGAAACATTTGAATCATTGCTTTTGATATATTGTGTCAATGATTATTCATGTTTGAATGTATATATATATATAAAGACGATTTTAGATTTTTATTAAATGAAAAATGGCACACGGAATTTCAGACGTTGATCCAACGAAAAAAGAACATGTCGATTCACCAGATATACTCGATAAAAAACTGACTCAATTAGCTGATTGGATACGAAATGCAAAACATGTTATTGTATTTACAGGTTAGCTAATTTTTTATATAAAATCAGAATAGTATTACTTAAGATAAATGTCTTGATTTATCTCATTGCTCTTTTAATAGAAATTAAATCAAAGGATAGACTATCGTTCAAAGAAAAGAAAAGACTGAAGTAATTCAATGTTAGGTAAATAAATATTTTATACATAAGAGAAACGTTATATTCTTTAATTGAGAAGAAACCTACAGATGTAAATAATTAAAGGATCATATTTCTTTCGCAGCAGTTTATAATACTATCAATATATCCTACGAAAGTTAGGTTTGATCGATAACAAATTCTAATATAATCTATTTATGATGTAGGTGCTGGTATATCAACATCAACTGGGTAAGTTATATATATATATATTTGTTTTACAAATATTATTGAATATGAATTTGTTTTTCATAGTATTCCTGATTTTCGATCAAGTATGAATACAATATTACCAACGGGACCTGGTGTATGGGAACTTCGAGATCATCCTGGTGCAAAACGATCTCCAACAGCTCGTACAACGACATCAACAAAAGCGATTCCATCAGTAACACATATGGCACTTGTTGAATTAGCTCGTCGTAATCTTCTTCATTTTGTTATTTCACAAAATACAGATGGTCTTCATTTACGTTCTGGTTTACCATCAATATTATTAGCTGAATTACATGGAAATTCAAATTTAGAAACATGTAAGAAATGTAAAACAAAATATTTACGTGATTTTCGTACACGTACATCGAAGAAAGTTCATGATCATCAAACAGATAGAAAATGTACAAAATGTGGTTCAAAACTTTATGATTCAATTATTAATTTTGGTGAAAATTTACCTGAATATGATTTAGAAACAAGTTTTGAACATGCAGAGCGTGCTGATGTTTGTCTTGTATTAGGTTCATCATTACGTGTAACTCCAGCAGCTGATATTCCACAACGAGTAGGTGATCGTGGTGAAAAATTAGTTATTGGAAATTTACAAGCAACACCTATGTCACGTTTGGCTAAATCAAATATTCATGCACTTTGCGATGATCTTATGCGTGGATTAATGGCTAAATTAGATATTCCTATACCAGAATGGGAACTTCATCGACGAATACGAATTACAATTGAAGATCAAACTATAACAATAGTGGGTCTTGATCTTAATCAAGATATTGTTTATTCGCTTTTTTCAGAAATAAGAATCTTAGTAAAAGAAGAAACTAAAACACAATATGATTCGAAAGCTATTCATAGCGAGGAACCAATTGTACATAGAATGAAAATAACTAATCCAAATGATAAAATGGATGTTTATATTGAGTTGAATTGGCAAGGACATTATAATGAACCAAAATATACAGTGAAATTTCCATTAGCTAATTCAATAAAAGAAATTCATCTATTCTATAATCCAAAAACAGGAACTTGGAGAGAAGAGTAATATGATATCTCTGTGATAAACTTTTAATCAAGATTTTATTTTATTTTTGTTTTACAATTTAATTGCTTTGCTTTGACACAGATATTTTTTTTATTATGACGTAATAAAGAATCAATATTCTCTATACTTCTAGATTAATTTGTTATATTTATTTATTTTTTTTTATCGATAAATATTTTTACCTTTTGAATGGGTTCAAGTGTATCTCAACCATCAGCTGAATTAAGCGAAGAGGATATTGATTTTATTGCAAGTAGAGCTAAAATTGATCAAGAAAGTGTTAAAGTTTGGTATGAGAAATTAAAAGTAAGTTGGATTAATTTCATCAAATTTTAATTTGATAGAAAAAAATTTTATTTCATATAAGGCTGCTTGTCCAAATGGTAAAATTTCCAAATCAGATACTGTTAGTTTCTTACGTAGTATAAATAGTGGTAAAGAAGAACAAATTGAAAAATTAGCAGCAGATATTCATAGTGCATTTGATGCCAATAATGATGGAATTGTTGGTAAGAATTAAAATATTTCATAAAATTCTAATAAAAAAAAACTTTTTTTTTCATTTAGATCAACGTGAATTTTTAATTGGTTTTGCTTTAACTTCTACTGGTAGTCCACGCGAGAAACTTAAATATGTTTTTCGAACATATGATCATGATAAAGATGGTATAATTAATAAAAAAGAAATTGATCGAATGGTTAAAGTAAATTAATTATTTCTTTTGATTTTATTTTTCTATATATATATAAATTAGATTGTAATGAGACTTCATGCAAAAGATGATCCAGAGAATACAGCACGTGTTATTGAACAATTAAGAATATCACTTGATCAATTTAATGAAGGTAAAGATCCTGATCTTATTAAATTAACGTCGAAAGATTTTATTAAATTATTAATGGAACATAAAGATTTTTATGAATTATTATCACCATTTAATATTGAACAACCACATTCTCACTCAAAATAATAGTCAGTTAAATTGTGCGAACAACAATGGATAAGTTTTCTTTTTTTCTTTCTTCAATCCTTTTTTGTTTTCACTGCATTACACTTGCAAAACAATCATTTATAGTTGATCAAATCGTTGTTTTTCTTTCATATGTCTCCACTCAAAATTTCATTTTTTTTTCTTTCTATTTTTCATATGTTCTATTTGTGATATGAATTATTAAGAGAATGAAAAAAATAAGTCATCAATGAATAATCGACTGAATGATATGAAATACAGTATATTTGAAAGTAGCTTTCGCTTTAAATCTTTTTTGTTTTTCTTTGTTTTTTTGGTCATTAGTTATTTTTAATCAATAAAATCTATCAATATTTTAAGTCGAAACGAAATAATCAAGATTTCACGTTTATTTCACACATAATCATACTTATTACTTGAGATAAACAATTACTATCATTGAAAATTTAGACAATAATTTATGTTGAAATTTAATAATAATAATAATAATTTTTTTTTGTAATATAATAAAAACAAAAGAAAAATTTATTCTTTACTTTGTTCATGAAACTATTATTTATACAATAAAGTATTGTTATATGTTTTTCTCATTGAAAAAAAATTCTAAGTATTGTATATGCATCATTAATCTATTTATCACTCATACCACCACGACGCATTCGACAACGATAACATAATAATGTACCATCCTCTAATGGGCAGCATCCACCCAGTACAGCTGTTGTTTGCTCATTACTTAAACTACATTTACAATCCTATTAATAAGAATAAGTATTGAAATAAAGATAAATTTTAATTCATTCATTACTTCACATCGATAACAATCAACATGAAAATTTTTATTCATAGCAATTATACGAGTTGCTTCGTCCGAACCCTAATAAAAATATAAAAATAAATATTATTTTCTTAAAATCTAATCAAAAAATGATTTACTTCTTCTGGACAAATTGGAAATGCACATTTAGCACATCGTGGTGCATAGGTACTGAAAAAATAAAATTATCCAAGACACAAGAATATTTATTTAAAAAAACTAATTATCATACTTATGATAATCATATAAACAGAATAAACGTCGTTCTTTATCAATTGTAAATGGAAGACCATCAAGACATTCATTACATACTGAACAACGAAAACATCCAGGATGATATGTATTACCAAGTGCTTGAAGCATCTATTATAAACAAATAAAATATTTATTTTCCCAAAAAAACAATGTAGAAAAATACTTTGTCCATTATAAGATGGTCACAAATATGACATTTTTCTACTGTTTGTTGAAAACCAGTAAACTAAAATAATTGAAATAAATTAAAATTTTATTACTATTAAATATTGAAAATTCTTACTAAATAATCTTCTTCGCAATAAACTTGATCATGTACACGATAAAATGCTTTACCTCGTAATGTTCGAGAACATACAATACATTTAAAACAATCATTATGATAAAGTTCATCCATAGCTTGACAAGCTTCAGCTGCACTTGTAACATATTCTCCACATTTTGTACATTGTCCATAATATTCATCAACAGTTGCTTCACTTTCAAGTTCTTTTTCTAAACGTAATGTAAGTGCAGCTAATTTTCGCTGTACATCATTCATAGCAGGCGCAATATTTCCACCGGTACGTGTTGTTGACATAACACTATTAAATGGCATTGGAGTACGTGGAGGACGAATATCTGGCGCTCGAATAGTAATTCGAGAAAAATCATGCGTTCTATGTGGATATTGATGATGTTGATGTTGTTGATGTTGATGATGATGTTGATGGTGAGGAGGAGGATGAGGAGAATGAAGATGACCATTGACTGTAACATTAAATCTAGGTCGAGGTAAATTTAGAACAGGACTTTGTTGATTGATATACAATGTACTAGAATTATGAAAAGCCGCTGGAGATGAAGGAGATTGTTCTCGTCCTCGATTTAATGGAACGTAATTCATATCGAATTGTTGTTCAAAATTAATTATATGATTATCGATTGAAGATTCAAGTGATGATTGTATAGGGCGATTGGTATTCGATAGAGTAACATCATATGGTGAATTTGAAAGACCAATAGCTGTAGTCGGATTTTGATGAGGATATGTTAAAGAATGAATAGGTAACGATGTTTTCGATTGTGGCGAACCCAGATTGTCGATGATAGATGTTCGTTGGTGGTAGCAGCACCATTCGCTAGTCGTACGTACGAGGGTATGTATACGTTTTTATCAGAATATCAATACGACCGATACGATTCATTTTTCTTTCTTTTCTATCTGTCGTTCTTTCTTTCTATCAGCACTTCGAAGACTCTTGTTGATCATCTGAAAGAAAGAAAGAAAAAATATTGTTTATTACTACAACCACTGTAATATACGCATCAGTTCTCAATATAAGTTAATCTTTTGTCCATATCTACAGCTAGTAATAGTACCAACCAATCTTTTTCTTTCTCGTTCTTAGTTCTTTTTTTTCTTTTATATATTCTATTCGACTGTTGCTGTTTATTCATGCTCGATTGTTTCTCATATAGAGAAGAGTAAAGGAGGAGAAAAAAAAAGAAAAATACTTGCATATATAATGTCTATCGAAGTAAGCAACATAAAAAGAAAAACCAGAAAGGTCAATATTTTGTTGTGATATATATCGAAGGGAAAACTATTTTACATGATGTCTTATTATTTCATAATAATTTTTCTTAACAAAAACTTTTTTTGTTTGTTTTTCATTATAGTTTCAAATCTCTCCGTATGAATTATATTTAACAGAATGATTTATTAGAATATAATACGTACTAATAATGTCTAAACTAAAAATTTCCTCAATTAATCAATATGTCATAAAATATGATGATTCGAAATGAAACTTCTGGTAGATCTATCCATCATATTATAACAACAAAGATGATGATGAGTCTAGCAACCATATATTGAAATGTGTCGAATGTGAAATACAAAAATACATTAGCCAAGCGAATATTCGATCAGTAAATTTTCTTGTGATTATTTATTAAACAAAAACAGTAGTTACTATCATTAATATGATCAGAGACAAAAGTAGTTGACAGAAAATAGGCATACATTTACTCGTCATGATTAGATATTAGATTATATATATAATATTTTTGACATTAAGAAAAGAAGAAAATCAATTACATTGTATTTAGAATATTATGATATTTTATGTATTTTTTGTATTAAAGATGAAAGAAAAAACAAACACAAACAATAAATTATAAAATATAGCATATGTTACTTTTGAGTAAGTTGTTTAGAGGTACATGGATTGACATTTGTATATCATTTGCTAGGGTTCATTTATTTTTACAAAGCAAGTATGATATATATATATAATGTGCTTACATTCGTCTAGGAAAAGGTTCTGATATTGCTATTAAGTTAGTCTGTCGCCTACGTCTATGTATAAGATAAATATCATTATTCTATGGTTGAATTGATTCTTCTCAAATATATTTTGTTTGATAAGATAAGGTAGTCTTTTATTATCAATAACATTGAACAAGACTAACTTGATCTATAAATAAAATTCTTCTGCTAAGAATACTATACGCTAAAGTAAATCAATTTGTTGATGGATATCTACAAGTTGAATTTCGACAGATATGTCATATATAATTAATTTCATGTTGCTCACCTTGAAAAATCTTATTTATTTCTTTATTACCTAATATATTTCTATAATGAAAAGTAAATAAGATAGAAAAACATAGAAAATTATCTAGTCATGTAAAAAGATTTAGTATATACGAAACAAAGTACCATTAGCTCGTTCTTTTTTGCTTTCACCAACAACTTCATCATCATTGCTTATCTCTTCTGGTCGTAATTGTATTCTTATTGATCATCTTTCCCAATCATCATTCGCTATTAGCAGTCGATCGTTAACTGTTGTCCCTGGTTCGTCATCACAAATAGACATCGTATACATCTCTATAGATCAAATTTCTTTTAAAATAACAGTCATTTCCCTTACTTTTTATATTATCTGTATTGATTACTATATAATGCTTGATATTAACTATGCGGTTTAATTTCTAAATAATAAATTATGAATAAATAAGGTAATACGAAAGATATAGAAAATTTTATTGATTTATTCTACAAAATACATTATCATCTATGAATTTAGTTCTCTTAATATAACCATCACCAAATAAAGTATAATGTTCCCAATTACCAGGTATATTATAGTACTTCGACTGTTGCATTGATTTAATTACTGCAGCATATAATATATTATCTGTAATATTATATTCAGGGCCTATATCTAATACAAAACATCCGTTTAAAGCATATTTATTTTGTCGTTCTACTTTAGGATATTTATCACGTGTTGGATGACCATAATAATGGAATATATATTGATTATTGGATGTTGAACATTGTTGTAAAAATGTTTTTCATCTTTGACATCATAACCACTTAATAGCTTCTTTTCGATAATAGTTCTTTCGTAATTGTTTAATTTGTCGAGTTTTGTGTAAGTAATCGAAAAAAGATGACATGAAACTTCATTAATTTCTTCTAAACGATCTGTAAATGATAAACCTTTCTCAAGAAAGTTGATCTTCTTGATGAAATATTATTACTCATTCTAAAACAACTTAACAATGGTGATGTTCTTTATTTGTTTTTAGATATTAGTAATCAATAATTTGAGATTATATTACCAAATTAGATCTTTACTAACATCTTGAATTTTATTCGCATATAACAATCAATCGATAGGATTTCGTAGATATCTGACTCAATACTTGATCTATTTTGTATTTCAATATTATTAAAAATTTATCACAATATAATCTTATTAATCTTTTAGTCTATAACCTCAACAAAATAATCATTTCATGTTATTTTAAAGATAAGAAATTCACATTCACGCATCTTTTTAAAGGATAAAATCTAACAAGATCCGTATATTGTATTTAGATGGGTCTCCTTTTAGATATATTTATATGTAAACAATAAAGTATGGATCTCATTCTTATTAATAATAGCAGTATTCAAATATCACTAAAACGATTATACTGAGAATGTTTATGAAATTATCTGGCTTTTCTGCAAAACCTAGAAATATTTAACATTGGCATATAATATTTATCAAGATTGTTATGCGTTTAAAAGAAATCTACATTTACGAAACGTGTATATTATTAAGGAGTTCAATTAACAATATCTAATATTAACTCATAACAAACAAGGTGTTTCATAAATCAACATAGTTATATGATATATTAGTATTTGTATAGGTCGATTACTAAAATCAACTTTTTATGAATTATTAATTCTATCCATGATCGTTAGGAATTAATTTTGTCGTTTATTGTAAAACGCTATTATTTTTGTTTTTCACTGTGTATGTAATGTAGTTTTATTTAAAATGATAACTCAATACATAACTTACATAAATATGTAGTTAGCGATCAGTGCGCTGTAATAAATAACTCACTAATATTTTAATTGTTATTAGAGACATAATTAAGTATTTATTATATTGAGTATATATATATATAGCAAATGTTCCAATTTAAAACAAGAAAGATAAAAATATCGAATTACAGTCAGATTTTAAAATAAATATTTCAATTAATTATTTGATGTTGATACTTGACTTTGTATCCAATCTGATAAGGCTTCTGGATTTCTTGTCTAAAAGGAAAACAATATTTTTATTTATCTTAAATAAAAATAAGTTTTATTTTTCGTATTTACTTGTATATAAACTATTCCAGGACCAGTAAATCGACAAACAAGTCCTTCACCTGAATGCATTCCACTCATTATTCCACCACCAGCTCTTTCAATAGAATATGAACAAGTCCATGCAACTAAATGTCCATTATCAACAATCCATTGTTCACCTTGCTTTAATTGACGTTGTATAATTGCACCAAGTGATGTAACAAAAACAATTCCAGTACCTGATACACGATGAACAAATAGACCTTCACCAGAAAATAATGCTTTGCCCAATCCTTGAGATTTTGTATCTTTAACAACACCATGAGTCATAGCTAAATAACCGCCTCTACCTATATTCCATTGAGTTTGACCATCTAATTGAATAGGAACAATATCACCCCTATAATATAAAACAATTAGTTTAACATTATTAGTTTTGCCTATCATATTCATTTTGTATAAATATAAACTTCTGACATTCAATATGAATTAATAAAAATCTTACCAAATAGGTGGGGCAAGTAATACTTCTCCAGGACCGGTAAATGTTGATTGAGTCATATCTCCCCCAGTAAACATTTTTTTAAATGAAAATTTCAATTTTCCCTTAAGTGTTATTTCTGGACCCATAGCAACCATTGCTCCAGGTTGTGCATAAAATGGAGTATTAGGTTGTAATGTTACCGAAAGAAGTGCATTTGTATCACGATGATCTACTTTATAATAACCACCATTAAACTGACCTACAGTATCAGCTAAACTATTTTGAATCGATGGTTGTGCTGTTGCCATTTATTCGTAAATGTTTGTCGTTTGAAATATCGTTTGGTTTTGTCTATAGAATATGAAATGACTACACACAATTTAATCTTTTGACATACATAGAAAAGAAAAATATAATAAGTCAACTATGCAGACGGAAAAAAGTAAATTAACTATAACATCATACATCTAGTAGAACATGCAAAGAAAAAATCTTTATTTAACGTCATAGAAATCCGATAGAAAGAACGGAAAGAAAAAAATTTATGTATATAGGCCAATACTTGTGTCGTTGTTGATCAAAATAGCATCAGCTGGGAATAAAATGCGATCGATGAAGAAGTAATATATACTTATATAAAGATTTTTACTGCTGACGATAACAATTGAAAGTATATATATTTAATATGTAAAAATCTTTCTTATACTTGCAATAAATAAATCTCATTTGAATTATAATAAAACAAAAAGTATTCAACATATACTTGAAAAATGTCTTCCAAACATTTTTATCTAAATAAGTGACTCAAAGCATATATATCAGTAGTCTAAATCATTTCAAAAAGATGAGTTAACCTCTTGTTGAACTGTAATCTCATTTAGGATGCTTTCTCTCGTTTGTATTTAGTTATTTATTTATTATTTTCTTTGTTTCAATTAATTAGTTGTTAGGGTCGGTGTGTGAGACTGTGAGTGTGGGTGTAGAAGCTAGGTGAGTACAGCATTCACACCCAAACCCACTCTCAAGATATTTATGGTGTTGTTGATGTTTTTCTTTTACTTTTTATATATTGCCTTATATAATCATTTATTCATTTACATATTTCAGATGTCCAAAAAGTTCATATAAATATGATATACCGTAGAATTTAATGTAAGGGAATAATTAAGAATTGACTGAAAACAATAAAAGTAAAATGATCTCATCTGAAATTATTGTTATTTATATGAAATATTCGATATGCGAGAATTTATTACAATCTAATTAAGTAAGAAAATGTTAATAGTTCAATAATTAAATTCTTTTACTAAAGATCTATAAAAGGAATATATTGTATCAACCGTAATCAAATGAATTTTAATTAAAGGACTTTGTCCCATGCTAATTTTTACGTTTTCATAATTATTCTACAAAGATATTCACCATTAAATTCAAGCATAGTTTAAATTATATAACAGTCATATTAATGTATAGGATCATTTCTCAGAAATGACTATCGAGATACAGTGGAACATCTGAATTAACAGATCATAATTAAGAATACCAAAAGATGCTTCATTTGATAGAATACAACAATTTCGGAAAACGTCTTTTTCTACTTCAATGTTATAAAATCATTTCCATTAGACAAAATAGAAAGCTTCTACTACTACTAAAAAAATATTATAAATTTCCACACCCTCAGTAATAGTTGATAAATGAATAACATTTTATTAATCAATATAACACGAACACAACATTAAATAAATCATTATCATTGAAAAGATCGAATTTGGTTACAGAATGTGAGTGGATTGGAATGATGGATATCAAGGTAATGTAATATTCATGCTCAAAAGTAAGGGTTTCTATAACGAAGACAGGAGAATAAGCCATGACGATTTTGCCGTCAGTCCATACAAACACTCAAAAACGATTGAAATTTGTTTTTAGCAATAACTTTTATCGAAGAGTATTACCTTTACTATATTTTTTGAAACTATTTCCTGGAGGGAAAAAAGATATAAACTTGTACTGCAAAGAATAACAATTTTAACAAACAAGGTAATGACGCAGTCTTTAAAAAGTCAGTGAAGTTATAACTCAATTTCATTTTTACAAACACTTACCTAATAAAATGTGTTAGAGAAGCAAAACAAAACATTTTTTGTTTTAATTTAACAAGAACAATATTTTATAATCGTTGGAAAAGAAATGGCTGGTAGATTTGTTCATGCGTACTCTAACTTTTTTTTTTTGCTCATCGACAATATGAATATACATTCTACGTGGCAAAACAATATTTTACATGTGTTTACATCAACTTATTTCATTAAAATGATGAAAAAGCTACAGAATAAGGACAATAAAAAAGAAAAAAAAAGTTTTTTTTAAATAAAATAAATAGCATATAACTTGAACATTTTATTTTTTTGTTGTTGTTACCGTCAGTTAAAAAAGAAGAAAGTATTTTCAAGAAGAGTGTTTGTATTATTTAGAATTATCCTTTCAATGCCGTCGAATTGGTTCTTACAGTTTAGAACTAAAATTAAACGCATCAATTTATTTAAAGATATTGATAAAACAAATGAAGAAGATATCAAAAATCAAAAAATATCGACAATTATCTTTCTTATTCTGTTTATAATATCAATTGTTGCTCTCTTTCTATATTCATCCTTGACTCCTATAACAAAAACGGTAGTTCTTGAACAACCTTCTTTATCCGATTATCAACAATTAGAAGAAAAATATTCAAATACATTATTATGTACATGTACAAGTGTTTCTAATGAATTCAACAAATTCATATCATCATTTACACCGACTTTCAATCAAGTCTGCTCAAGTGATTTTGTTAGTGACAAATGGCTCAATTATGTTAATTATCGTTTATTTATTGAACCACAATATCATTTTGTTTTCGATTTTCGTCATTCAGCTTATGGATTTTTTAATATGTTACGTACACTTTGTGTATTAGCTAAACAAACAATTGATGGTCAATTAATTTCATTCTATTCTACAATTTTACTTACAGAAAATGCCATTTCAGAAGATATATTTTTAGCTAATATAAATGCAACTCGTGATCAATTTATAAATGCAAGTGCAAATGATTTTACAATTACACTTGACTCAGTTATATTAATGGGATTAGTTAGTAATTTCGTCATTAATCGATTAGGAACACATTGGAAATTATATCTTATATCATACCCGAGTGGATTTTCTGAAGGTTGGGCAGGTCAACCATACACAATAGGTGGAAATTGTTTACTAACCAGTGTATACTGTAGTACAACAACAGGTATTTACCTAAGAAAATTTAACAATGAGACATCATCTGATTTATATTGGGGGGAAAAATATGCAGCAGAATTACAATTCGAAGTTCCAGGTGTACTTGTAGGTGGTTTCATACTCGATTCTGTTCTTCAATCAAATCTTTCATGCTTATATAATGAAAGTTGTTTATCGAAACTAAACACATATTTAAATGATTCACTTTCTCCATTCAATGCAACACCTTTAGCAGTGCCTTCTTCTGCTTCATCTCTTCCAACCATTAATGATTTAACCAAAAAATTAATGGTGGATTTTTGGCAACTAAATTCATCCTATCAACATTATTTCAATGCGTGCAATCCATTAACTTGCACATATACTTATACTCATCAGTTTGATATTCTTTTTATTATTACGACTGTTATTTCATTTATTGGTGGAATTGTAACAGTTCTTATGATCGTAATATTACCGACAGTTAAATTCTTAAGAAAAAAAGTTAACACTTTCAACCGATTGTTACCATCATCATCAGAAATTGTACCACATGAAACTAATATTGGTACGTATTGCAACTAGGATGCTAGAAATTGACTAGAAAGACTCTGCCAGATGTCAAGGCATAGAGATTCGGTAAGGGAGGAAGGAACTGAAGCCCTTGATCACTCTTTGCTTACACTAGGGAGCCACGGTGCGGGTGTGCGTGTGGGATGGAGCTGGTGTGAGTATGAGTATTATATTTATCACACACCTACACCTACACCCGAGCTATCGCATACGAAACATTAAAGTTCAACACTATGGTTTTATACGAAAGTATAAAGGTGTCGTATTTTCTGTCGAGATCTTTGCGATGGGTTCACTAAGATGCCTTTTTTATTTACAGTGTGTGAGTAAGATATGCAGAAAAATATTTTTGTATATCAGCTTTTCTTCTAACTAACATGCAACTTTTTGTTTCCTGATGTGAAATTGTTTCCACGTCACCATTATTGGCGCACCCAGGATTTTTAGATAAATGGTAAATTTGGGTAATCTCGGAAAAAAACAGTGAGCGATAAGAGTCAAAGTTTTTTTCGATAGGCCAAAAGGTTTTTATCTCGATAAAAGTTTTAGAAATAACAGAACACAAGAAAAGAAATGTGATTAATGTCATCGAATTTACATAAAATATTTAATAAATTTGACGGAAGAGAAAGTCTTTTAGTAAATAGTCCACTAATCAGTACAGCAATTGCAAAAGAATGAAGATTCAGTAGACAGTGATTTACTAGCGCAAAATTACGATGGACAAACGCTAAAATGGAATGCGCAATTGCCTATTTGCTCTCCCCCCGGCTACGCTTCCGATCATCATATTAATTGTGTTTTTCTTTCTATTCTTTTATAGAACGGCAAGCTGTTGGTGATATCGCTGAGCAAAAAGTTTCATTATTTGTTAAAATAAAAATATTTTTGCTCAACCTTGACTTTTTCTCAGACTCAGATGAAAACAGTGAATGGCACTTATATGGTCAACGTCTTTCAACTCGACTCTTCATCATTTCAATAATTATTGCATTTTCTATACTTATTGTCTATGGATCAACATATTCTGTTACAAAAACGATCATCATTAATAAACCTTCAATCGATGTTTATTATACTCTTCAAGATAAATATCCTCAAACACTGGCCTGTCCATGTTCATCAACTACAAATGAGCACTCTCAATTTATATCATTTCAACCTACATTACATACAGTTTGTTATTCAGATTTTATTACAGATAAGTGGATTAAATATTTAATAGCAGTGAACGGTGATGGCATAAGTCCCTTCGATTTTCGTTTTAGTAATTACGCATTCTTTCCAACTATTTTACGTTTTTGTGAACTATCACAGGAAACAATCAACAATGAAATATTCATATTCAATTCAACAAAATATGTTACGAAATATGTACAACAAATAGATCTATTTAATTCTCAAACACAACAGCTCATCAGTAATATGAAACAAACAACAGAAAATTCATTTCAAATTTTAATCTCAATGTCCCGTCAAACAGTTTGGGGAAATGCGTTGTTTACTATTCTGACTTATTCCTATATACCTGACCCGACGATTAATTATGATTATAACTCAACAATAAATCCTCATGATTTAAATCTTGTATTCTACCCAGCTTATTATCAATCTAGCAATGACACAACATGTTCATGTAAAATTCATCCAACTACATGCAATGTATTATCTGATATCACTTATGTTAACGGAACGGTAAATAAAATTTAATATTCGATAAAAAAAGTTTTTGTCCAAAAACACAGTATTTGCTATAGAATATTCGTTGCCTATTTTATGTTTTACACTCAAAAGCTGCATACGTTATCTTTTATTTTTCCGCATTTAGCATTAGTTTTAATTGACTTTCTTTTCTAAGATTTTACACAAATAGTAAAATATCAACAACATATTCGTAACCATTGTGAAAAACTATATCAGACGATGTATATTTCATACTGATCTAAATAAAAATATTTTCAGTCATTCTTCACATTTTATTTACTTACCTTGCCGTAAACATAAATTGCAAATGAAGTTATATTTTTTAATTGAAACAATATATTTTGCTGTATCAAACTATTTAATACGAATTGAAAAAGAAAGTTTAGTATGAATAAAGAGTTCCACTTACACATGTGTGAAATGGTGCTTTTTCGATCTCTGTAAAGAGTTTGTTTTTGTATAACAACATATTAAGCTGACAGTAATAAAATGATTGATGTTACACGACAAAAAGTGCATTTCAGTACTAATGGAGTTAAAATATGATATAAGTTCACATTCAAGTTCCGATTATCATAAAAAATTTCTTGATACTGGTTCCAGCTCCGCACATATCTAGCTATAATATTATTAAGTATTTCTTACAGTAAATGGCTGATATTGCTTTCTATTTTTCTATTCAGGACTCTTACAATTTATATACTGTTCCTGGTTATTATATTGGTTGTTATGCGAGTGAATCAATGCTTCGTTCTAATTTTGAATGTTTTTTTGATCAAACATGTTTAGAAACAATCTATAACTTAACATATTTAAGATCACAATCTCCATTTAATGCAACTGCTATGCAATTAAATAGCAGTCGTTATAATGTAACAACAACTGTACAAGATATTATTAATAATTTAATGATTGAAGAATGGAATGATAAAACATCATTTCAATTTTATTTTAAACAATGTAATCCATATTTATGTTCATATTCATATGATCTTAAAGGAGATATTAGTTATGTAATTGCAATTACATTTGGTTTAATTGGTGGATTAACAACTATTTTAAAAACAATTATTCCATCTATTGTATTAATGATTAGACGATGGCGACAAAAAAGAAAAATTGGTATCAATCAATTAATGATTAATCAAGGTATCTAAAATTTACTTTAAAAAGACTCTTGAATATACACGAATCGTGTAAAATTACTGCATATTTAATAATTGGTCTTTGTTTTCTTGATAAGCTAAGTCATGATCAACTATTAATTATATTTTGACCTTATTGATGATAACTCTTATTAATTTTGCTTTTTAATATTTGATCACTTACAACTTTTGCTTCAAAAAGACTATTACAAGAATGGAAAGACTTTTGTTGAAGATAAGTGTTTTCATGAGATGATTTCGACATAAGAACTGATATATTACATTAGAGATGTCTGTTGTGATTAAATATCTACCGGAACAGCTCCGAAAAAAGTGTTTCAGATTTTGCTAATGTGGTCGTTTTGGACTAGATGTCTCGAAATTTTTGCGACATTTCTTATTTTGCATATATTTCGACTAAAGAAAATGACAGAATGTTGATTTTTTTGAAAAGATGCGCTATAAAAAATTCCTACTACACATGAATAGTTTTTTCATATATTTTTATTACGGCGGAACAAAGTATTATTATATAGGTCGTTCATATTAAGTATAGGAAAGCCATCAGAAAAAGTCAAGAAGAAGTTTTTTGTGTGATTTCGGTACACCTTTTGATGGCGCATCTATTAAAAAATTATCAATATGGTGTCATTTTCCCATGTCGAAATATACGCAAAATAAGAAATGTCACATCTCATATTGCCCGTTTTTAAACACTGAAACGAGAAAATATTTCTATTTTAAAATGAATAATAATTATTTCTTTGTATGGTTTTTTAGATATACAAACAATAACAATAGGACAGAAATTAAAAATAAGTATATTAACATTTAATTTATTTAAAAATCGAAACAAAAGATCTGAAGAACAATTACAACAACAACGTTTTTCAACACGTTCTTTCCTCATAATTACTCTAATTACTTTAGTTATTTTAGTATTTTATGTTTCTTTTCAAAATATTACTCATACAATTATTAAGAATAATCCAACAATTATTGAATTTAATAAACTTTATCGAGAATATCCAAATACTATTCAATGTCCATGTCAAACATATTCAATTACATATGAAGAATTTATTACATTTCAACCTCATTTACATTCAATTTGTTCAAGTACATTTGTTGATGAAACTTTACAATGGCTTATAATTGATTATCCACAAACCATGCCAATACATTCTACTCGAAAAGATGATTTTCGACAAATTGGAAGTCCATTTTTTCAACTTTTAAATTCATTTTGTAATTTATCAAATAACACAATCAATGCAGAATTAAGAACATTTAATTCAACTAGATTTATTACATTAAATTTAATTACATTTGAACAATTTCAAACTCAAATAAATCAATTAATTAATCAATTTTTACAAAATACAGCTCGTTCATTTATTAGTTCGCTCTTTTCTGTGGAAAATATGACTGCAGCAAATATGTTTGTTTCTGCATTTCAATCAGATTCACTGTATTCATCAGGATCTCCAATATATGATGAGTATAGTTATCCAGATTATCAATATTTGTATGATCGAATAGATCAAAAATATAATTCAAATGAAACTGGAATTGATTGTGATTGTCAAAGTACACCATGGTGTATTCAACAAGCAATTGTTTATGATTTAGATACAATAACACAACTGTTTTCTCCACCAGGTAAAGTTCTTTATATATCTATATCTGTATAAATGTAAAAGAAAATAGATTTGAGAAGATGTAAATATTACTGAAAAAATTGTTGTTATTATTTTTTTCTGCTTTCACTTATCATCATCAATATCGCGACAAGCAACATTTGCCTATATGGTTGCTGGAAAACGACACATGAAGATCTTTTTTCTATTCTTTTCTCTTCATTTTTGGTTTTTCAGAAAACTTTCTAATTTCTAAATTTTCACAGGGCAAACTTAGTGGAAATCTACTTTTTATCGTAATGAATGTAGCCTTATTTTTCACGGAAAATCCTTTATTTCACAAGAACTCAGTTCTCTAAGAATTCCTCTTTTTTTTTTAAAAATCGTAATTGGAGATCAGTTTTATACGAATATATGATTTATTTAGATATTTTCTTTGTTTATTCTACAGAAATGATTTAAAAAAAACTGTATTGATCAAATATTTAGAAATTATAGAGTCTTTCTTTTGAATTAGTGCATAATATGTTCTGATGAAAAATATATATATATTTCATCATTTTAAGGTATATTTGTTGGATGTTATCTTGTTGAAGCAGTTTTACAAAGTGATCTAAGATGTTTCTTCGATATTGGTTGTTTACAACAGTTGATTGATAGTTTATCTTTGGTGAATATCAGCGCATCGGATATTATTTTAAATTCAACAGTCAGTCATTATCAAGAAAAAAGTTCTTTATTAGAAATTGTTTCAAATTTAATGGTTGAAGAATGGAATAATCAAACATCGTATGATAATTATTTTAATATATGTCAACCATCAGTTTGTACAGCAACATATATTAGCCGTGGAAATATTATTTATATTATAACAACAACTATAGGATTGATTGGAGGATTAACAACAGTCTATAAATTTGTTGTACCAATATTCATAAAGATTATTGTACGTGTCATCATCCCGTTTATACGAAACAAATGTGGTATGAACAACAATGGAGAGATATGATAGAATGGCTGGTGAATTTTTGACTTTTCTACTACACTTTTAAGTCAATGTTGTCTTACATATTATTTACATTAATAGTAATAAAATGATTTTCTTACACATTTTTCATTTGTAGTAAAGTCATTTTATCATTGATTAATATATCGCTTTATTTTTTTTCTTCATTTGCTTAAGTTCATTCTATGTCATGTTTTAAATATTTATTTATGCTCTTATAATTTTATTTAAATAATCCTGCGAAATATAAAAATATATGATTAATGTAAAAATTTCAAAGTTAACTCAAAGAAAACGGATAATGATGATGATGAATTTTGACATTTTAAAGGATAACTACCCACCATCTTGAGGATGGATGCGGGTGTGAGCTAAGCGAAGAGACACCAACACCCGTTTCTTTTGTTTAGTTCCATGCATATAATTAGTATACAATTGGATTAGAACAATGATTTAATTACTTAACTCTTGCTGGCAACTGAATATAATCAGTTCATATGTAGAATTGTTCCGTTTTGTATTATTGAGTTATGACATGTGATCTCAATACAGATGTACATCTGGTATTTTAAATCAAAGGTTAGAAAAGTAATCATTCAAACAAAATCTAACAACAAAGAGATGTTCTCATTTGATTTATTACCATTCGATTTCTATATAAAAAGTGATAGTTTACTTATATATGTGTATTCTCCGAATAGTAAATATATTCGTATTTTGCATTGATAATAAGAATCATAACTCAATTATCTTTTTTCTTTACTTATATTTTATTGAATGTATTATTTGTGAAACTTTATTATATGCGTATGTTGTTGATACAACAAGAATTTCTCTCTCATCGTGATCTAGGTTTTGACTGAGATAATTTCATCGACATATGTTATTTCTATATAAACAAAAACATGATATGAAGAAATTAGTTTGATCTAGATTCTTTTACAAGCATACATCTGCATTAGGGTGAGCGTGGATGTGAATATTAGTAATATACTTATGTCTAACACACCAGCCACGCCCTCAAAATGATTATAATATTTAAAATAACAAATATATCATAGATAACATGCAACAAATCCAAAGATGGGTCTTTGCTTTAAGCATATATTTTTCTATTCTACAAGAGAATTCAACTTTCAATAAATATTTATTTCTCGAGTTTATAAAGATGATCTTTGAAAAGTAAATCCATTTATTTCACGATTATTTTCCTAAATATTCTATATAGAATATCTATCAATTTTGTAATTTTCTCTGCATGTGTATACAGGAAAGATAAACATAAAAAATAAAATAGGATTTCACTCATTAATAAACAACAATATATGATGGACTATTCTAGGCTTTTTGCATGATTTTAGTTCTTATTTTGACATAGATGCATGCTTTTAACTTTTTCTTCATCATTAATAGTTTTTAATGAACCCAGGTCGATGAATCCTATAACAGTATTCTATGAGTTTCCAGTGAAAACACGTAGGAAACGCACCGTTTTTGGCAGGGACCCTGCCGGAAAATGCTAGGAATACGGCCCTGGAATCGGTTCCGGGTGGGATCGAACGGATCTGGTAATCGAGTCTGTTCAACAAGAATACTGCTTCTATGAGGTCTCCAGAATACAACGGAACCGGCCGTTTCTGTGCTGGATTATTCGACCTGGGATTTTTCCTTTTCTCTAATTTAAGCTGGAATCAACAAAACAACGCCTCGGAGAAGCGTATCAGCAGATCGCCTTCGTAAGTGATATTGGATTGTCGAATTAATTGACATCATTTTTTTACGTTTTAGCTCCAGCAATAACATGAGCAAGACCAGCTGAAGATACAGCAGGAGCGGCGGCTGAGAGGAGAACAGACAATGGCTCATCTTCGACGTCTTGCCCGAGGACGTCGTTGACGTTTCCGATCAAGACGTGGGAGGCGTCAAAGGTGTCGACATTTGCAAAGACGTCAACGATGTTCAAGATGTGAAGAACGACCAGTTATGGTGTTACCTGAGACATCAGAGGTTTGTATATCTTGTAATTAATAATAAAAAATATTAGATTTGTGTTTTAGGATGAAGAATAAAAAAAGCACAAAAAATACAAAAAAAAATAAGCCACAAAACAAAAAAAAGAAAAAAAAAGGTTTGATTCCGTACTTTTATTTAATTATTTAATTTTTGATATTGTTACAATGTCATTATTTGCACTTTCATGTAAGCAAATACAAATGTAAACAATTTTATCTAATCATGATTCATCAAGAACTGGTATTTTTATAATTATATCAATAACAGGACAACTTCGTCAATTCGAAAATGAATTTTCTTCTATCGAAAATGCTATTGTTTATGCTATACAATCACAACGTTATCGATTACCATTTTGTTAACCAAATAATATACAAACACATTTACCACTTGGTAATGATAAAAAAATGTAGGATTCGTTATAAATGAATTTAGTTTACAACGCCTATGCTTTAAATTAATTAGTGATGCAGTTAAACAACAACAACAACGTTTATATATTTTACCAATAATGACACAAATTGATAAAATACAAACAACAAGAGTCTTATCAAAACATAAATCAAAAAGAAAATAATCAACTGATGTAAGTTAAAAGGAATTAAAAGAATATTACATAACTAGATTTCCCATTCGCACATCGCGTGAAAGAAACCAAACACACATATTATTTTTGCAGTAGAGTCAAGTAAGCTTGCCTATTAGACAGACGAGATAGTATTTCTGATCTGAATTGTTCAGTACATTTTGATAAATTAGATTTTCTTAATAATACTGATAAAACTACAAAAAAGGTAAGAAGATAAAATAGTGATTATACCATGATGTGTGATTAAGACATCTGTTGCAAGTAATAAACATTTTCTTTTCAAACCTGAATTAAAAAATTTGAATGTCATACATATTTTGTTTTTTTTTATCTCTTTAGCCATTACTTGCATCTCCATCGGCAATAAATTCATCTATAAATATCCTACCGGCTACTACTACAACTAATTCATCAATCGTTCCAACATCATCTAGTCTAGCATCAAGTAGTGTATTTAATGATTCAATTGATCATGTCTGAATATCATTTCCTGAACTTACACATCATACACATTCAACATCGAATTCTTCGAAACGACTACGTTCAAGTACAACTGGTCAAACCAAACTACTACAGCACCTAAAAACCTTTTCTCATATACACGTTATGACTGGAATTCTTTTTCAACATTATCACCTGTGATTCTTGTTTGGTTTTGTGTTATTAATCGTATACAAAAACCAGTAGAAACCGTTCTTCACAACAAGCGTTAAAAACGTCTTGATGATATTCTAGCTTTTTTCTTATTGAAACGAAACCAGTATCAATTTTATCACAAAGTAAACTCTATGAATTATTCATTACAAAAACAAAATATCTTTTTTCAGATCCTGTTTATCAACTTGTTGCTGAATTTCGTAAACAACTTAATCGTAATACTCAAATTAATATGAATCTTCAACCAAATATTATACCAGAGTTGCAAATACTTAAACAAGCTTTACATGTATCATGTCGTGAATGGACTCGAACAATTCAACAACAACCACATAAAATTATTGTTCAACTACTTTCTTTTGACCAAAGGTATGACGGAATATGTAAAAGAAAGAAAAAGAGATATGTGCTATTATGAGAACGAACAAACATATCGGAGTTGAATGGTCATTGTTTTCTTTCGTACTTGATTGACCCTTCAATATCTATTGGTAGTGAAAACAGAGGTAACTTTTACATTTAATATTCTATATTTTTGAATATTTTTAACCATTTTAAATTTGTATTATAGATAATTAAATTCACCGGTATCATGTAAGTAAGAACCTTTTTATATTTTCTTTTTTTTACCTAATGAATAAGTGATTGCGAGTCTTTTTTTATAACTAATTGAATACTTATATTTATTATTTTCAGTATTACCATGTGTCATGATGGACATCCCTCCGTCATTGTAAGTTTAATATTAAAGGGATTTTAACGTACATATATTTTCTTTTTTTAATCTTCTTTCATGCTTTCTGTGTACCTATTGCGCTATACTCTACGTATAAACACATATCTTAGCTAGTTGTGATGTTAGATTTTTTTATTCTTTTTCTATTAGTGTTTGTTAGAATGCTTAACTATTATTTTTTTTGCTTTTTCAGAATGCCTCACCTCGTTGAGATAAGAATTAGTTGGAAAAAAAAGATAGAATTTTTGCATGGTTTTAGCTCTTTTATTTTCACAATGCTGCATGCTTTTAACCTATTTCTTAGTATTAATATTTTTTAATGAATTTTTTTTTAATTTTAGCCCAAATCCGACCAATAAAAGTTGGCGGAATGTCAAAGAGAAATAGCTCGGGTGAGTGATTTCGCCATTTCTAAAATAATTAAAATTATTTTTCTACGTTTTAGTTGGAGCAAAAGGTCGCCCGATTGGAACAACAACCCCGAAGGTATAATGAGGATCCAAGAAGACGGGCGGCCAGAACGAGAGCTCGTCTTCTACGTCTGCTTTGGGGCAATTATTTAATCTAGCCCATCAAAAAAATTTATTCTCATTTTTCTTTTTTTGTATATAAATTTAGTTAATTTTTTTTGTAATAAATAACATGAGAATAAATTACTTCGTTGTTTGTTTTATAATTCTCATTGAATAAGAACGAGAATCAAAAGAGTTGTATGATAGTAAAGCTTTAACATTATGAGATGATAGTATGATTTTAATTGGTTTACTTGTTGGTCTTAATATATTACATTTTAATTTTTGTATAAAAGGGTGTGTGTGTGTGTGTTCAATATCATCACACTCACCCACACCCACATCCACACCCTTGATGTCGAAAAGCTACTATAAAAAATAATAGATTTACTCTTCAAATTTATTCTATTCATATTCGTCCATTTATTCATTTAAAAAAAAAGATCCGTAAGGTAAAATGTAGTATAAATTGATACAACAACAAAACCATCTTCAGGGTGTGGGTGTATGGGTCATACAGTCTTCTATTTATTCACACCTACCCACGCCCACCCTCAATGAACTCAGGTCGATGATTCCTATAACAGTATTCTATAAGTTTCCAGTGAAAACACTCAGGAAACGCACAGTTTCTGGCAGGAACCCTACCGGAAAATGCTAGGAATACGGCCCGGGAATTGGTTCCGGATGGAATCGAACGGATCTGGTAATCGGGTCTGTTCAACGAGAATACTGCTTCTATGAAGTCTTTAGAATACAACGGAACCCGCCGTTTCTGTGCTGGATTGTTCGATCTGGGAATTTTTCTTCTCTCTAATTTTAACCAAAATCAACAGAACAACGCCTCGGAGAAGTCTACGAGCAGATCGCCCTCGTAAGTAATTATACGATTGCTAAAATATTTGAATTATTTTTCTACGTTTTAGTTAGAGCAAAAGGTCGCCCGTTCAGAACAACAACTCCAAAGGTATAATGACGGTTTAAGAAGACGGGCGGCCAGAACAAAAGCTCGTCTTCTACGTCTTCATCGTGGAGAGCGGAGACGTAGAAGACGCCGAGCAACAATAAATTAAGTAAAGTATGTCTTTCATTAAATGTCTTAAAATATTTTATTTGCTTTTTAGATTTAAAACAACAAAAAAATTAAAAAAAATGATGGGTATGCATCTATAGCTCATTTACATCAAAGCCCAACCAATGATAGAGCTGCATATTCCATAATTCCGTTACAGCAATGAATGAAACACTTTTACTTTCATCATTTGGTTAATTACTAATTGATGATAACATGATGCATTCGAGCTTTACATTCAACAGCAAATAATTAAAAGATTTTCAAATATTCTTAATTTTATTTGAAAACTCTATTATTCTATACGATGGTTTTAGAAAATATTTTTATTTTAAAATTGATGTTTAAAATCTACGATAAAAAAAAATAAATTTACTCTTCAAATTTCTTTTATTCATATTCGCCCGTTTATTTATTTAAAAAAAAAAGATCTGTAAGGTAAAATGTAGTATAAATTGATACAACAACAAAGCAAAACGACGAAAAAAAAGGGAAGGATCATTCTAGAAATATAAGTATGGAATGACTCTATAAATTCCATATTTATCTGCATATATATATTACGGAAAATAAACAGAAAATAAAAATAAATGACAATAATAAACGATAAATATTTTAATTTTGTATTGCACATACATACATACATCCACAAAATCTATTACAATGAATACTAATTCTTACGAATATATACTGTTATCTTATTTGAGATCAACATCTCCATTAATCTTTTTTCCAATATCATCAATCATAGAACGAAATATTCGATCAGCACGTAATGTTGTTAATGGTGTATCATCAAAATGTTTTAAAAATGCTTCTTTATTTTGTTCTTCAATATCAACCATTAATTGACGAACTAATTTAACTTCAAGTGAACGTTCTTCAAATAATGGATTATCATTTAAATATCGACTGAGTGCTGTATTTGCATTTTCAATATCGATACATAACGCACACATAGCTGCTCTATAAAACAAAAAGAAATATATTTAAATGATTAAAAAGAAATAGAAATAGAAATTAAGTACCTTAACCAATAATCTTTAGATGTAAATTTAAGCATAGCATCATCTTTTGTTTTATCAGCCATTTCTTCATATTCTTGTTGTGCATCAATAAATTGATGTTGAAGTACAAGTGTTTCAGCTATTTTCTTTTGTGTTCTATTTGCAGCTGCTTTTTGTCCTTCTTGTTTTAAAAATCGATATGCTTCGCGTAAACATTTTATCATATTTTCATGATCATTCATTTGTTCATATAATTCAGCAACTTTTTCTAATACTTGTGATGCCATTGTCCATTTACCTTGACTCATATGTAATTCAGCTGCACGTGTTAATGGTGATACAGCTTGAGGTAAATCAAACATTTTATATGATGATGATATTGATTCATACATTTGAGCTTTTTCATAATCTTCTGTACTTAAATCTAATGCTCGTTTATAAGCTTCAACCGACATTGGATAATCACCTTCAGCTTTTGCTGCATTTCCAGCTTGAATATAAAGTTCTCGAGCATCGTCAGTTGTTCCACTACCTGTTCCAATGATACGTTGAAAAAAACCATTAGCTGATTTAGCTTTTTTATTGGCGTCAGCCATTAATTGAGCAGCTGATTTATTAGTTCCGCTAGCCATGAATAATTAATCTGAAAAAAAAGAATGAAAAATATTCTATTTTGATTATGATATCTCAGATATATTTAAACAGAATAATTCTAATTACAAAAAAAAAAGAAAAAAAGTCAATATCCGATAGACGGACGAGCTTATTTTGATTTACATCTAAATAAAATAACAAAAATAGAATTTATTTAATGAAATAATTCGTGGTTTTTTGTTTTACCTTCCAACGATTTCCACAATTTTTACATAAAACAAATAAAGTCATTGGCTCATCAGCACTACGAGTTTGAGCTTCTGTGTATGCACAATTATTGTGTTTACATCTGAAAATATTCTTCTATATATTATATTTATTAATTTAAATGAATTTATTTTACCGTCGACATTGAATAAGATCAGTGCCCACACCTTCATCTGTTGCAAGTTGATATTCATTGATGGCTAAATCTGTTAATTTTGATCGTTCTTGTTTTAATGCATCACTAGCCATTTCCTATATTTACAAAAAAAAAGTATTTATTGAAAGAAAAAAAACAAAATAAAACAAACTTCAGCAGTAAGTACAGCTAATCTTTCAGGTGTTATTATACCGAGAAGAACATTGATACGAAGATTTGGATTTTTTGCATCTTTTAAATTAGAAATACGACTACGAATACGATTACGATATTTAACACCTGTATCTCTAAGTTCTTTATAAATTGCTAAAAAAGAAAATAAAAGAAAACAATTGAAATTTGAAATAAAGAAAACAAAAATAGTTACCATCTTCAACTCGTGCAGCTAATTCTACTGGATCAGCAGATCCTTCAGGTAGTTCAACCATTGAAAGTGCTCCAGCTAAGAGATCACGTGATTTTAAACTAAAATTACAAATAAATATATATTCTGATGCATAGTTATTAACTCATTCTTACCGAACTTCATCTTCTGTATGTAAAGCTGTAAAACTTTGTGATGATGAAGCTTTTTGAGATGGTTGTCGTTCAATTGATTTATTTGAATCGATATTTTTTCCACTATTTACATTTATTTCCTGAGAACTTTGACTACTATTATTATTTGATGATGTTGATGTTTGTTTTTCATCTTTAGTTGTTGGTACTGATGTCGATTCTTCAAAAACAAATAAAAATTATACGATAAGTAGATATATATTTAAATGATAAATAACAAACCAGGTACAAGTTTTTTCCAATTTTTCAAAAGACTTTTAGCGACAGTTGATAAATCTTCATTAGCAATTAATCGTCGTAAATTGTTTACAGTTTTTCCAATACCAGTTTTTTGAAGTATAGTAAGTGTTATACGTGATTCTTGTAAACGAACAAGTAAATCTCTAGCAATACTTTCATCCTATATATATATATATTTATTTACATAAAAGATAAATAATCAATCATATAAATGAACATACAACATCGGATTTATCAATCATTTTTTGTAATTTTCGATTAATTTTTACA
Source organism: Adineta steineri (assembly GCA_905250115.1). Classification (NCBI taxonomy): domain Eukaryota; kingdom Metazoa; phylum Rotifera; class Eurotatoria; order Adinetida; family Adinetidae; genus Adineta; species Adineta steineri. The sequence continues at coordinate 109,417 of CAJNOI010000178.1, forward strand.
ATTTCTTCTTCAGCCATATTTCCTACTGGTATTAGAATCGATCTCTAAAAATAAATAAAAAGTAGCTTATTTGATCAAGTTTTGTTTTGTTTTTTAAAAGACATACTTGCTTGCTTGTCTGTCTGTTCTTCAAGACTGATTAGTCAAAAAATAAAATTAGTCATTGAGTCTCTTGTCAAAAATTTTCGAATTATTAAACAATTTTATTTGATAAAAATATCAAAAATAAAATAATTACTAAAATAATGAATTCTATTAGAAAAAAACTTTTAACAATAAACAGATGGCGTTAGTAGTAAGTTCAGATAAAGGTTTATGAGAAAATATTTCATTCGTTCATTTATAATTAATTTCCGATCGATAATCAATCAGTTAATATTGTAATTTAAATAAATTAATCAAGAATCTTTATGAATTTGTCTAATATTTTAATAGATATTATCATTGATGATAATAATTCAATAAAAAGATGAGAATAATTTTGATAAGTATGTTGAATCAATTATTATCGTATATATTACAGACATTAAATTGCACGAGATGACATCTACATATGTCGAGTTGAACACAAAAAAATGACACTTATATTACGATACATGAAGTATTCTATGTATCTGATCAAACTTCATATGAAATTTCAAAAATAGAACAAAACAAAAAGAAACTCATAATAGTTCATATATTTCATTGTTCAATAGTCGATAGAATATAGAAATTTTAATAATAAAAATATTTTTCTTGATGTTAATTTACATAAAATAAATCGTTTGTTTGCAAACATCACACTCGTCTTATGTATAAACAAAACGAAAGAGAAAAAAAAGAGATTAGAGCGGACATGATTTAACTTCAGCGAACGCGAACGATGACCATCAATAAGCAACGATTTAGTTACTATTATTCATTCATATACAATGACGACAAGTATTTTGACTTCATTTATAATCATTATATCGTTCATAGTTAAACGAAGTATGAAAAATAAAAATCATTAGAATTATTTATATATATCATAGAATATTTTCATCAATTTAGTACAAGCTGATTGTCAAAATAATACATTAACTGAAACGACATTTGTCTATCGACGTGTGTAAGTAAAGTTGACTAAATTTATTTTTCTTTTATTATTTACATATAGTTGTTATTTTGCAAATTGGGCTGCTAAACGATATGATAATATAAGTCGTTTAACTCCTGAAGATATTGATCCATTTTTATGTACACATATTAATTTTGCTTTTGCTAAAGTACTTGAAAGTTTAATAATAGCACCATATGAAGAAGATGATTTAAAAGGATGGACAGCAAATTCGAAAGGCATGTATGAACGTATATTAAAATTAAAAGAAACCAATCCTGATCTACGTGTTCTTCTGAGTGTTGGAGGATGGACGCATGCATCTCGTGGTTTTAATGAAGTATCAAAAACTGCTGCAAATATGTAAGTATTTCTTTATTAATATTAATAACTATATTGATATTTGATTCTTTTATTTATAAAATATAGAAAAAATTTTGTTAAAAATAGTGTGAAATTTTTACGTGAAAATAAATTTGATGGATTAGATTTAGATTGGGTAAAAATAATGTTTATTATATATTGATTTTATTATTTTTTATTTTCTTGATTTAAATAGGAATATCCAGGAGCAAAAGATCAAGGTGCTGAACCTCATTCAAAAACTGGTTATACAAAATTAGTAAAAGTAAGGAATGCATGATTTCTAAGAAATTATTTTTGTTTTATTTCTTTGAAATAGAAATTAAGTCGAGTATTCAAACGAGAAGCAGAACGTACGGGACAAGAAAAATTATTACTAACTTGTGCTACAGGTATAGAAATAAATAAAAACAAGATTTTCATAAGAATTATTTGATTATAGCTGCTGCACGACATCGAATCGAAGCTGGTTATGAAGTTGAAGAAGTTTGCAAGTAAGTATATATTCTTCGAAATATTTTATAAATTCTTTTTATGTCAAGATATTTTGATTTTGTATCAGTTATGACTTGTAAGTACAAGATGTAATCATCTAACTAATTCATATAATGAATGATTATTATGTAGATGATTATCATGGTAGTTGGGATGGTAAAACTGGTCATAATAGTCCATTATATGCAATGCGTAATGAACGAAAAAAATTTCGTGAATGGAATATAAATAGTTCAATGCTTGTATGGGAAGAACTTGGATGTCCGAAAGAAAAACTTAATATTGGTCTTTCAGCTTATGGTTTGTTTGTTTGTATTTTTTATGAAATTTTCTATAATAAATAATTTATTGTAGGACGAGCTTTTTCATTATTTGGAGAAACAGGTATGTCGAATGGTAAACCAGTAACAAAGAAAAAATCATCCATTGGAATAAAAGCAAGTGCAGCCGAAGCTGGAAAATATACACGAGAAGCCGGTGTTCTAGCTTATTATGAAGTAAATATTAATATCAATAGAATAAACAATTATTTTATATAAAAAAAATAGATTTGTGAATTACTTCAAAATAATCCAAGTAATCGTGTATTTTGGCATCAACAAATGAGTGTTCCATATGTATCAAGTAAAACTTTATGGATTGGTTTTGATAATATTCGAAGTGTTACACTTAAAGTAAAAAGAAAAATAAGTTTTCATTAATTTATTAAGAAATATTTAGATGCAATTCTTAAAAGAACATGGTTATGGTGGTGTAATTATTTGGTCATTAGATCTTGATGATAAAACAGGTACAGTTTGTAATGAAGGACCATTTCCAATATTTAATGCAGCTAAACGTGAATTACTTATTTTACCTGATCATTTAATAAATAAAGATAAAAAATGTTCAGATGATAATATAACAATTACAATTGAACATCTTCATTCCAAAATGACAAAAATTAAACAAAGTAAAAATTCGAAATAAAATAGAATTTTTCACGAAATAGAAATTCTTGTTTTTTTTTTTCTTTTAGATTTTTTTCTTTCGTTTTTACCTGGTGTTATTAAATTTATTTATTTAAATTCTAATAAAAAATTTTGTAATTTTTAGATGAAACAAATAAATAATTGAAACAAAAATAAAACTAAACCCACTAAGTTTATTATCGAGGAGGAAATTCACGTGTATAGTGTAATCATATTTTCAAGATATTGACAAATAGATATTCATACATTTTACTGAAAACTATTTCTAACGTTTCATTTTATAATCAATTGAAAATTATTCATACTACTCATTTATTTTTCTAGATGGTTGATCATTTAACTGAATTACGTGAACAAGCTGGTCTTGCTTTATGTGCTAAACGTTATAATGATATAATTTTAATCTATAAAACCTATCTCAAAACTTATACTGATATTCCACCAACAGATCGTCAAATACTTTATACAGCTTATAATAAACTTATTCTTGATTATAATTTTAAATCTTATTGGAAATTAACATCAATTGAATTAAATAAAACACTTGATTTGAATTATTTAGAAATGATTGAAAATGAAATTGATTATTTATGTAATGATATTGTACAATTAATTAATAATTATTTTCTTGCATCAACATTAAATAAAGATCTTGATATTGTTATAACATTAAGACAACGTGCTGATTTTCTTTTTTTTAATTCTTCAATTGCAAGACCAGCTACAAAACAGATTATGCTACAATCAGCTTTACGTTCATATACGGAAGGTAAATTCGATTATTTTTTTAATTAATTATTATATGAAATAAATTAATGACAGGTGTTGAACGATCTCGTTTAACTTTACCAATAAATGAACCTGAACGAGTATTAATACAACTTCGTAAATGTGCTTGTGATGTACAATTATCCAATGGAAAATGTACTTCATCGACATATTTAGAATTAATTGATGTTATAAAAGAAATGAAATCTTCTATTCTATCATCAGATGATCCATTACTTATTCAAATAGAATCCTATCGATTAGAATTAGAAAAAATTTTATGTTAAAATATATATATTTGTTTTTATAGAAATTGTATTTTGAACTTATAATGATATATTATTGAACTATTTTTTTTTGTTACGAATAAAATAATTGAACAAACTTTATTTTTCATTACAAGTATTTTCTTGCTCAATTCACAAAAATATAAAGAGAATGACTTCATAAGTTTTTTTTAAAAAAAAAATATGTCATACATTTATTTAACCTGTTACATTAAGTTTTTTTTCATACCAAAAAAGGTGATTTCAAAATGTATACTCATTCCTAATAAGGTAATAATACATTATTGACTAACGATAGATGACTCATAAGCACATGTCTTTCGTTCTGTTCTTTTTATCTTGCTATATTAATACAACTCTATAGAGAAAGAATACTATATTCCATAAACTATTTTTTTTTCTTCTGCGTAGATATATAGATATATATATATATATACATATGTGTATATTTCTTTTTCTAGAAAGAAGAAAAAACTAGCAGCATCGTGACATAATATGGCATCATCAGTTGAGATAGATTTATGTCCTATAAATGACCTTCCTGAACTTGTATTAGTTGAAATATTTTCTTATTTACCAATTGATGAACGACCTGCTTTAGAAGAAACATGTAAATTGTGGTATAATATTATACGAAATTCTCCTAGTCTTGCATTTACTTGTACAATACGATTACATGCACTTGTAGAAGAATCTATTAATCCAATTCGAACACGATTAGGTCGTGTTCTACCTCGATGGACACGAATAACTCAAAGTCAATCGAAACCTGCAGCAGCTATTGATCCAAGACCATATGGTTATATTCAACAATATGTCAAACGATTTCGTCATGATATTAAACATTTATATATTGATGTTGAACAACATGATCCTTCCTGTCGTTATGTTCTTTGTCAACTTTTAACACTTTTTGGTCCTGAACAATGTTCAAAAGGTCGACAAATTCGTACATTTTGTTTACGTTTTACTACTAATAATCCATTATTAATGAAATCTCTAGAAATAATTCAAGCATTACGAATATTCTTTCAATATGATGGTTCTAAAAATCGTCGAGAATCTCTAATTTCATGTGATTTCTCTGGTCTTACAATATCATTAGATGATGATACAATATTAACATTAGCTAAACATAATCCATATTTACGTAAATTAAATTTACAAGATCAATCATTAGTTTGTATATTAACACCATTTTGTATTTTACAAATAATTGATATGCTTAAAGAACTTGAAGATTTATGGATTGATATGATATCTTTATCAGATGAATTTATTTTAATGCTTACTGGAAATGATGATGAACAACCATTTATACAAAAATCACCACTTAAACATTTAGGTATAAGAATAAGACGAGAAGAAAAATTTTCCGATGAAATTGATGCAAAATTATGGCAAAAATTACATGAAAAATATCCACATATGAAAATGACATTAAATTTTGGTTTAACAACACCACCTAATCGTGTTCGAGCTTATCTAAATCCAGATTTACAATTACCGGTATGTTTAATTTATAAATATATATATAAATTTTCTCATTCTTTTCTTAAGGTGCAAACATTAATTATGAATTCAGCAATTCCACTTGTTGATGAACTTTGTTTAGCAGCAAATAGTTTTGGTGATACATTAGAAAATATACATATATGTACATCAAATCAATGGGCTGAACTTACACGAACGCCTGCATTTAATAAAGTTATATTTTATATAGCATATAAATGTATTCATTTACGTACACTTTATGTTGATGCTGCACTAAATCAAGATACAATTGAAGATATTTATCGATTACATCCTCATTTGAAAGAACCTGGTGCAAGTAAACTTCTTCTTGTTGATAATCCAACACATATTATTCTTCCAGAAGATATGGGCGATTTATTTGGATGATTTCTTACTTTAAATTCTTCTTATTTTCACAGAGAAATTTATACAAACAATCATTAACAAACTGTTGTTCATATAATATTCATGCTTGTATTTTGAAAATAATCCCTTTGTTTCTATAAAATATCTTTTGAGTTTATTTTTATTTGAATATTTCTTAAAATTAACAATATGATTATATCAAATAAAACAAAGAATACTAAGAATTTGTATTGTTTTATAAAAAGAAAAATATAATATTCGTAGTACGATCAATTACTAATAATTATATGAATTTGAACTGTTGATACTTTTTCAAATTTTTCTTCTGTGAACAATTATATATAATAAAGTTTGTTTTCATCGTATATTTTAATTATATACTCTGTGTTAAATAACAGCAGAGAGGTAGTACATGGAGAATTCTTAATCTCAATATGTTATAGGATTTTCTTGGATAACTCATTTAAGCATCGTGTATTCTTATAGATACAATTATTTTCAATGGAATAAAAGTTCTAAAAAAAAACAAGATACTTGAATCTAACAGAGAATAATTATGTGCATATTCTTTATCTATAAAGAAACTTTCATTTCGATTTTAGTATAGTTATGAATGATTCTGAATAGCAGTAACTGGAAGAATTATTAAGTAAATCTGATTAACAAACTGATCAGATGTATAAATTGTTATTAAAGATCTACTAGAAATCTTATATTTATTTTCTTTCGCTTTCCTTACATCTGATGATATACAAAAAAAGTATGTTTATTTTTAAAAGGTCTTCGTTTGAAATAATTTGTTCAAGCTGAAATGATGACTATTAGATGTTATAAAAAAAAGCTGATTCAAAACATATTACTAAAGCAACAGAACATAAATAAATAAAAGAAGAAAAGAAGCAATGAATATGATTTATATATTTTAGCTGATGTTTAGCAACAGTATTCGTTACTATAGTTAATTATAATAGTAAAACATCAGTTATGAGTTATGCTGATGAAATTTATTCTAATCCATAGATTACAAGTATATACAGCTGCATTAATCATCAATCATAAGACGAATGATTTTATGTATAATAAAACTAAAAATTCTATTCACAAATTCTTATAAAATAATTTCATTGATTCATTTATCAAACTTGACTACTCTATATATTTTAACTACCATAATGTGTCACTTTTTGTATCGACATATTTTTCAATAGCGTAAGTATTCAGTATCAATATTATACAAAATACAATAAACCTAGTAGCTAAACTTCGTCCCTATCATATTACATCACAAACATAAAAGAATAACTAAAATAATATAATTTATATCTTCAAGCTCATAAATTCCATCATTATATATCAAATAGCAATGCATAAATCAAAACAATATAATTATACTCTATTTTATAAAATGAAATGTCCATATAAATACAGTGGAATTATTTCTAAAATGAATGAACAGATTTTTAAATTTTGTAAGACTTTAACATTAAAAAAGTCTGTTATTCTTCGTTTCAATAGTTTTGAGAAAAAACTGTTGTTTATTTAGCTATGAATATTTATCTATGAATTGTATCCTGTTAGTTTCATGTATACGTAAGATTTATATAAAATTCTATTTTCTTCATTTATTGAATATGTACGTCATTGTTTATTCTGTTTGACTATTATGACTGATGATATAATCTTTTTATACTCTGTAAATTCATATAGGATGATATGATTATATAATCATGTATAAAAATTCTTTATCCACTTCAAAAATTCATTAGTTCCATATTAGCAGATTACCTCCAGTTAAGAGTACAATGAATTTTTTTATGATCTTATTAAAATTTTAGTCTATATTTTTATATGAAAATGATTTCATTTTAATTATTTTTCTTTTTACTTGCTTCAGTTTTAAAAAAATAATCTAACATATCAACAACAACAAAAGTTGAAATATTTTTTGATAAAAGTTTAAGTAAAAAGTAATTATTGCCTGTTAAATGTTCTTTGGCAAAACATTGTATTTTATCATCAGGATATTTTGTTCCATCAATAAGATGTGTTCGTACATAACTTTCACGTGTTTTATCACTACTTACAAGACAATGTATTAAATGTGCAATCCATTTGATAAAATCAGCTAATGTTATTATTCCTAATAATATAAACCAAATATATAAAAATACATACATTTTTTCCACAATAATATTTAATGGTAAAATACATTCAACAGTATAAGCATGATTAGATGCTAATTCACGAAATGTAAAATCACAAAGTGTACGTTTTGGAAATGAACTTGTATCAATTAATTCCGATACACCTGAACTTATTTTTTGTACGAATTGAGCAAGAAAATGTGTTTCAAATGTATCCTGTTTTAAATGATTAAAATGATGTAAACCCAATGGACGTGTACCAATCATAAGATGAACTAAACCAATTTGAAGTAAACAATTTACGAAATATAAAAATTTTACACCAATATAACATATAATAAAATAACATGAAAATATTCGACTACGAGGATGTCGACGGGCTCCACGAGGAATAATACCTTCATCTTCTCCACTAAATAATTGAGAATTTAAATAAACAAGTTTATCTTCACGAAATGATGATATTGGTTTTTTCTTTTGAAAATCAGGTACAACATATATTTTACTTGCTGTATTCAATAAAGCTTTGACATCATGTCGACTACCTGAAAGTGATAAGAACCAAATAAGTTTTGGTAGATAAAAAAGAATTGCTTGTGCGCCAAGAATCCACGGCTAATATATAGAAATCAATAAATAAAGATTTGTTGTTTTTTTCTATATTTTTTCAAAATACATACCAACCATTGATAATAAATTATCAATGATTCATATCGTTCATTAGCTGTCGAAGGTATTCGTCGATCACTTGGAACATAATATGTATTATTCGCATAACAATAAGCTGTTATCGCTTTTTCATATTTTCTTAATTGTGCAGGTATCCAACAAATAATAGGTACTGAATACGATGTTTTAACACCACATAATATCGCAAAAAAACATAATACATTTGTTGTAAATTTATAACTTAGACGATCAATAAGAAAATCATCTGCTTTAGCACGAATATTTGCAAATGATAAAATACCAGAAAATTTGTCAGCTATTTTGAATAACTCCATTCAAAATTTATAACTATCACAGAAGTTGATTTATGCGTATGTATGTATGTGTGCACGCTGCAAGCAATCACCTCTATACTGTTAGACGTGTAGAAAGTTTTTTTTTCTCCTTCTTCAACACCACATACCCTGGCTGCCTTGCTCGATATATATATATATATATTTATATATTGTCTCCTCACAAGTGAGCAAAGAGAACAAACGAAGAACAGAAAAAAAAAGTTTGACGTAATACTTTAGGCAATAAATGTGTACCCTACTTTGTATGCAATTGTGTGTTATAGTATTGCACACGTACGGTTGTACAAAAAAAAGGAGTAAGAGGAAAAAAAGAAAGTAGACTAGTTCTCGTTTTTAGTTGCTAGTCAAGCAAGATTTTATTCTCTTCTCCTGATCGGATGATTATTCCTCTCCTATCATCAGATCGATGCAAAAAAAAAGAGAAAGAAAAGATCGATAATAAGATGAGAATGTCAAGCCAATGTAAAATGACTATCAATGTATCATTACTACTGAGTAACAATTTAGTCAATGCCATTCTTCTTTATCAATACGAAATAGAAGCGAACAAGATAAGCATGTTTGCAAACAATAGATATAATGTAACAAAAGACAAAAAAAATTTATTATTTTTAATAAAGAAAAATAATACATAGAAATAAATAGAAAAAGAATTTAATTTTCTTCAATTTTTGTTGAATGAAAAATATCATCGAGCCAATCTTGTTGTGACGGTATAAATCCTTGAGATTGATAATTAAGATTTTCTGCACTAATATTAAAAAGAGATAAATTTGGTCGAAGTGAATATCGTACATGGTAATCATCATCATCTTCTTCTTCTTCAATATTAACTTCTACATGTATATTTCGATAACAATTTTCTTTTTCACAATTATCAGTATAAATAATTTTTGCAATAGAATGTGGTAATTGACGGCGAAGTAAAGGTGCACTTTGTGGTACAAAATTAATATTCTAATAAAAAAATGAAAAATAGAAATTAAGAAAAAAAAAATTTATTATTTACCTTGATAACAGTTTCTGTTGGTTGAACTTTTTTGGTATTATTTTTAAATGTTTGTTGTGATTTTTTTGATGTAAATGAAAGAGTACGTGTAATACGAGAAAAAAACTTTGATAATGATGATGATGATGACGATGAGCATTTTTGAGTTTTGTTTGTAGGCATGTTTTGTAATTGAATAGTAAACTTGTAGAATGTTATGAAATATTATATATGCAAAGGTATAATATCAAGTTCATCATAACAAGTTTAACTTAATTGGTTATGACAATTAAGAATAAATGTTTGATTTATATGATTCAACATTATTGTTCTTTTTCTCTTCTTACAATAGGACAATTGGCTCAATTAATGTACTCGCGTTTTGATCATCTTATTTTAACCCTGTCTATATTCGTTAATTAATGATAAATAACATGAAACATATGTTCGTCTATGAGTGGAATAGAACAGCTAGAAACATCTGTACGATATGATATGCTTCGAAGGTATATTATATAATGTTAAGAGATAAGAGTAAACAATGATTTGGATAGTATTTTTATTGTCAAAAGTATTGATGGAATTATCCATATGAAAATGTCAGCTTGTGTATATTTGCTACGAAAAATACTTGTCATTGTTAAAATATCGAGCACCAAACCAACTAAATGTAAATGATGTTGAATATAAAAGAATGGTATTAAAAATATTTAAAGAATTAGGAAATTTCTTTAATGAACGAATCAATGTACTAGTAAGGAGAAGACTCGTTAGAATTGAAATTGAAACAAGAATAGTTGTTCTTGCTATAGATAACGTTGTCGAATTATTGATAGTTTTTGAAAGACTAATATTGCTTAACTGTTCTAGATGATTCTGAAATGAGGATGAAATTGATATACATATTAATAATTACTCTTACTGGTAAATGATGATTGAGAGTTCGCTTTCTGTTTTCTATGTAGACATGAATATTTTTGTGTTAAGGATCGTGTTGGAAACTGCATATTTATTTTTGAATTGGTATTAGTATATTGTTGTTGACTATTTTGATTTCGATTAGCAAATAAACATTTTAGTTCGTCAATAAGTAGATTTTTTAGTTTTGTCTGTTGTACATCATATTGATTATTATTTGTCTTTCGCTTTTTAGTTATTAATGATGAACGCGAAGTTGATAATAAACATATCTTTTTGGAATTTGTATTGGAATTACTCTCTAAGAAAAATGAAAAGAATTTTATGACCGAATTGTAGATGCTTTTACTAACCAATATTAGATGGCAAACATAAACGTTTCTTAGTAGATAACACACGACGACCAATTATTCCTTCTGGTTGTAGATTATCAGAAGATTGATTATAATCGAAACTATCTTTTAATCGTTGAAAAATAACCATCAAAATGATTGATATGCTAAGTTTCGTTGAGAATTTAGAAAAAAAACTGAGAATAATATTTAGGAAAGGAAATTCATTCTAGCGCCTATCACTGTTTTTTATCTTTATTGATGAAATTATTTATTTATATAGACATTAAGAAGAGTTCAATATCATTTGATGCTTGCGGAGCGAAATAACAAGGTTATATTGGAATACTCATTTTCTGACTTTTGATTTCATTAATCAAAAACTGAGATTGATAAAATGATTGATGTATAAAAACATACTGATATGACGAATAGATTTATTTTTTAATGAGTGTACACTTTTTTTGTGCATTATTTTAAATAAGATGTATAAGTTTGCCTATGATCAATTTATATACTAAAAATAAATTCATTTTTTGAAAAGCATTAGAATATCTACAATTAGATGAATAAAACAAAATGAATAGTCTGAAAAGAATAAGATGGTGAAAGAGAATTGCACTGAATGAGATGAATTAAAAACAAGTTGTGCAACAGCAGTTGAATAGATTAATAGCTTCAGTTGAATTGAATAAAATATATTCAAATCAAAGGCACCACATGAATTTACTTGATTTATTTGCACTAAAAATGAATGAAAAGAAAAAATTATTTGGATGAAATAAATACAAATAAATGTGTTCGAATAGCATATGCGTATTTCATTGTAATTTACAAATCTCCATAAAATTGTCAATAACGTTTTTGTATTTATTTTTGTAGGGCATATGTTGTATATATAAATAGCATTGAATAATGTTTTTGTACTATCACAATCTAGGATTCAATAAAAAACGTGAAAACTATGTTCTCAACTTCGTGGTATCTCACAGGGCTGGTATTGGTGTTTACATATATTCAATACGTTAATACAGAAGAACCATCATGGAAAGTGTGGCCATACGCTATGGTTGCCAATAATACTGATATGACATTTCCAGGTGCTGAGGCTGCACATCTTCAGTATCAGGGTGATGCATGGTTTGTTACAGGCCGACTCCGAGGGATTCTATCTAATACGACTATCCAGATGTTAAACTACTCTTAAAAAAACTGCAAAACTCATATACAGAACTTTATCCTTTCGAACGATGTATGGTAATGCTCCATGGAATCATACTACATTCAACAATGGCTCGTACATTCCATTCGTCTATCAAGTTCGTTTACCTGGCATTGATAAACAAGGTCGTAATTTCTCAATTGATCTTGAGATTGATCCAATGAAATATCCATCTCCATATGGTGGAAATACATTGAACGGTAGATTTACTTTTTATGATCAGCCAAATACGCTGTCTTGGTTTGAAACTGGTCTGGAACTGAATGGCACAGTAACGTGGGGCGATATTACCGAGCCAGTAGTTGGTAATACTGGACACATTGATCGTCAATACTTTCCACTCTATGCTGGTATCTTTTCACCAACAGGCCAACAAGTATCTCACATGTGGTACCAGATCAACTAGCTAACGGTATCGATCTGAATATTTCGTTGAGTTTAATATTTGTTAATGATTTTACCATTGTTGAAAAGTTTTATACGATCAGATTCGTATGAATATTTTCATCGATCAATTGCTGCTAAGAGATTAAGGGTGAGTGTGAGTGTCCGTGTCTACTAACAGAAGAGATACCCACACCCTCAAGAATTAGAAATATATCAATATAGAATTTATATCGTTGACATTATTTTCATTTATTTTTTATAGACATGAACTTGTATAAGTGAAGAAAAAACAAAGTTATTCAATAAAAACAATCATATTTTTCTTAATTTAATGTTATAGATTTAGACAAAAAAAACAAATGTATAACAGAGATTCTCTTATAAAAAAAACATACACATGAAAGACTAATTCTCTATAATGAAGAATTATTTTGTAAGCACATAATAGCATCTTGTAATAATTGATTTTTTTTAATTTGTTCTTCAATTTGATTTTCATACTCAATTTGAATTTTTTTATTCTTTACTTCAATATCTTCAACTCGTTTATTTAAATCTCGATTAAGTTTACATAATTGAATAAAATCTTGTTTAATATCATTACATTTATTTTCAAATTCTGCAAGATTTTCTTTTGTTTTATTTAAATGTTCTCGACTTGTTAAAATTTGTTTATTAAGATTATATTTAGCTAAAGCAAATTGAGTTTTATATAATATATGTATTGGACGCATAAATTCTGTTAAATTTCGAAATATTGGATACCATCGTCTGACTTGATGAACATTTGTTTCATCAATTAGACGATATTGTGATAAACTACATACATATTCTGGTGATGTATATTTATGAATTGAAAGTATTTTTCCATTTAAATAATGTGGTGCATCAAGAAGAACACGATCCGATGAATCAAACTCTTCAAATGTTATCAGACATATACCAGCAGTACCTTCTTCGTCAAGCATTTTTGTCTCCATAACTTTTCCATATTCACCAAAATATGAACGAATATTTGCATTATTAAATAATGGATCTATTTAAAAGAAATTAAATATAAAATTGTCAAAAATATGATGATTATACCTGGTAAACTTATACGAATAACAATATCTGGTGTTGACATAAGTCTTTCACATTTAGTAACATTATCTGGTAATAAACGTTTAAGTGTGATTCCATATTCATCATAAAATTCAGCTCTTTTTTCCATACAATAATTAACACAAGCTTCGTCAGTAAATGTTATAAATGCAAATGATTTGCCTAGAAGAATTTATAAAATAAATTCTATAAATAAACAATAATTTACCATCAAATCTTGCATCATTATATTCCATTATTTCACAATGTACGACATATTGATCATCATTTCTAGTAGCATGTTTATTAAAATAAGCACATAGTTTTTCATTCGTCCATATCTGTTTATCAAGTACACCAACAAATAACTGTCGACGTTTTGACATCAATCTGAAATTATAAATAGTAAAGTCGATTTTTGTATGGTAAAATAGTTTCCGTATGTAGAATTTAATATCTATTTTATATATGATTTATAATTAATTAGTTTAAAAGCAAGATTTATATTTAAATACTTTATATTTTGTTTCGTATTTAAGGCATACAAGAAAAACAACAAAAATTGACATACTGTTCAAATGCATTAAGCAATAAAAATCAGAAAATAATCTTTTATACAAACACGCAAAAACAAAGACAATAAGCAATAACAAATACTGGTTTAAAATATATGAAGGTGAATTTATTTCAAAAAGGCTAATGGACTGTATCAACTAAACAACATTTGTTTATTGATTGACAATTTGTTCGACTTCTATATTAGAAAGAGTATATAATATATATGATTATTATTCGATTATTTTTTCACTCACCATTACTTTCATTCTCCGCTTGTTTATCCGCATGATCTACTAGTGGAATATAAAATGAATGATAACGAAATTTTATTTAATAAACTTACATGTTTTAGAATTTGTTGAGATGCTTTTCGTCGAAGAAGAAGAAGAACTGATCACTAATAAAAGTAAAAATTCAAAATTATTAGATTGTAAATGAAAATATCAGATAGAACTTACGGTTATCTTTTGTAACAATACTTTGTTGTAATTGATCACTATTAACAACTGTTGATTTCAAATGAATGAGTTCTACATACAAAATATATCGTAAAAAAAATTATATGGAAAACATTTCATTTTACCTTTTGAACATTTGCATTCATCTATTTTTCCTCGTAATTTATCAAGATCAGACTGGAATTTATTGAGAACAACGGTTGTCTATAAACAAATATATGATATTGATTAATCAATTATAATTATTCTTTAAACATCCTCACATTTATTAAATGAATGATATTTTTAACAGTTGTTTTTGATTAAAGATTCAAAAAACTCTGTCTTTATTTATTCGTGAAAGTTTCTTTTAATTGTTACATGCTCGTTAGTTACAATTTATCTTAATAATCCGAAAGCAGAATTATTGCCTGATAGATTAGGATGAGATGAAAATAGATCGGTCATAACTAAATAAAGTGACGATGTAATTAGCAACGAGAGAAGTAAGAGTTTATTATTTCCTCAACTAGTCTTATACACCTAATCGGATACTGATTTTGTTCTGAAATCTTTTAAAAAAGCTAGAATCAATGATTTCAAAGCGCATATAACAATTACGAAAATTGAAAGTAATAAATCTTTGTATTATAAATAAGAGCGGGGTTTTGTAAATATTATTTATGTAATGGGAACGAAAATATCTGAAGAATGTTTCGGGATTCTAAAGAATGTAATCTGAAATATCTATCTTTATAACACTTGTTACTATCAAGAGACATTCATCGTTTTCTATCGTCATAGATTTTTGTGATAGACTAATCTCAACATACATTAATGTATAATGTGAGTTATCTTCTTCAACAAAATCATTTTACAATGTGATAATTGTATCATATATTCATACTACAAACTACTGTAATTTGAGTCAATTCATCATGAAAAGATAATGGTAATATATCAATATACAAACAATGACAATAAATGTCTTTGATCCTAAGTGATTACTACACAGACAAAGATAATAAAGATCGCATTTAATAATAGTAAAAGTTCGAATTCAAGAAGCTGAACTAATTAAAAATGTCAATGTCTATTACATTTACAGATGAAGAATGGAAAGAAAAAAGAAAGTCATACTTTATCAGATGAGTTATGAAAAAACTGGGTTAATTCGTCTACATATGTTGTTAATTGTTGTATTTTAATAGTTTGATTGAAATTAAGAACATCATTCTTAAAACAAAAATAAAATAATTTTTCATTTCATTTCTATATTAAAATATTTACTCGTAGAGAATTTAATTGATCATACACTTCAACAAAAGTTTTATTAATCATATTTTCCAATTGTTGATTTTTTACATATAATTTATTAGTTTGTTTAGGAGATGTTATTAATCTACGTTCAATAAGTCGACTTTTAGATGAAATAACATTATTATCATTAATTAATGAAAAATTCAAATGTTCAAGAAAATTTAATCGAATTTTAATTTGTTCAATAGTTGATAAAATATTATTTAAGTCTAAATCCGAAGATTTCTTTTCGACTAATTAAACAAAAAATAAAATTTAACAATTTGAAAAATAAATAAATTATAATTTACTTTCAGTAATACGTGATGAAAGATGTTGAATTTCATTTTTTAATTTAATATTTGAAGAAATTAACCCAACACTATCAAAAGACAAGAAAAATTTAATAGAAATATTTGAAATTGTTCTTACCAAACAAATAGAAATAAACAAAGAAGAGTAAAACAAGAAATATATTGAAAATATTTCCAACAGAAACGATATCGAGATGTACGTCTATAAAGAATAAAATCAATTTTTATTATAAGAATTATATAAATTTACGATTTTGTTATTGATAATTTTTGTTGTGGTAAAAATAATTCATCTTCAGAACTTCGAAGAATATCATTGGAATTTGTTTTTGTTAAACGAAATTTTAATAAATTATTAAGTTGTTTACGTTTTCGCATTTTTTTATTTGAATTACGTGGAATGTTTGAGGATACACCAGCTTCTAGATCATTAACAATATTATCCATTATATTAGATTTATTCGATAACAATCTCGTTGTAATTTAATCGAATTGTAACTGACAAATATAAATATCTCGTATGACAATTATCAATAAGCATCTAAAGAAGTAAAAATAAACTTTAGAATTTATTTATTTAAAGGTCATCATTGAATAAAAATATGACTTAACGTCAGAATGATAAATGAAAAAAATAAGTTAAACTATTATTTCCCATGATTCAAATTATTAAGAAGAGAAAAAAAATCGAAACATAAGTCATTCTGCTGTTCTTCCCATTTTTTATTATATAGTATTTATAACCATTGATAAACATATGCAGCTAGAGGACGGTAGTTATCAGAGTTGATTCGAAGATAAGATATAAAATATTATTATGACCTTATAAGAAGTAAAGATAAAGAATAACTATTCTTGACAATTTGCAAAAAAACAATAGTTATATAAAATCGACATAAAAGAGTTTGTTTTCTGATTTTCTAAAAATAGAAAAATACGGTCTATAACGCATGGAAGAATATAATACAATATTGGAATAAATTGACGATATATTCATATAAATAAAATCTACGAAAATACAAAAAATCGATTGTTTTCATTTTGTCTATTTTTTCGATGGTATAATACCGTATTAATTAGTCTTAAATATTGTTTTTTTAAGTCATTACTCTTCACATACTAGCTTGTCTTATATAGTCATAAGAAAAGTGTTCTATCTTGGATCGTAATAGTCTTGACGAAAAATACGCATAATATACAATATTTTAAGTACGTAAATGTGTCTGTTTGTTGTACTGTTGGTTTATAGACATTCATTTTTCTATTTTAATTAGTGTATTAATCTATTTATTATACATTGAAATATTTCCAATGACAAAAAGAAAGGATATGCAACATTGATCCCAGTGAATACTACAATAGATTTATGTTCAATTATTTAAAATAATAATTTTGCTATTTTTATTATATACTTCTACTATAATATGAGCTGCGTTGATTTTGTCAATAACTATTGCAAAATAAGGTCCAGCTAGGTTCAAGAGTGAATTCAAAAAAATCTGTGTACTACATTCTACTGTAATAAGAATTGGATCATGTAGTGAATAACTATCGGGTTTGCAAAAGCTAAGTATCAAAAGTAATGTACTGCCTTGTCGTACAGAAAAAATACAATATATTATTGCTATTATATTGAGTCATCAGTTACTTTATAAGTTTAATTACAGTTACTGAAATTTACGAATTAACTAATAATGTTATTATGAAATGACATAACTGAGGTTTGTTTGGGAGCATAATTACTTTTACTACAGTCAGCATCTTGCAGGTGTTGGTAGGAGATGCAGATAAAATTTCTCAGATAATATAGGTTGTGACAAACTAGTATTATACTCTTTATCATAAATTACTTGTATTTTTTGAAAATTAAACTCTTGTCGTGATGTTATTCTCCATTTTGCATTCACAATAAATGAATCTCTTTAAAAAATGCACTTAGTCAAAGGGTAAAAATAATAAGTTACAAAAAAAAGAATGAAGTCAAAAAAACATGTTTACATTAGGAGGGTTATTATGATATAAAAGATCGCAAACGGGTGTTCACATTAAAGAGAGTCATATTCAGTAGAAATCCCTCCGTCAGATCGAACTTTGTTCATAATCAGGAGGTGTTTACTAATAGAGATTTTACTCTATATTAGCCTATTGAATATATATTAATAGTTTCATAAAAAGAAATTTCTTCATTGACAGTTTTCTTATCAAACTATTTGAAAAATAAAATTCAATGTGAAAATGACTAATAAAATTAAAATAGGAATGTTTTCATTAAATCATCGAATACTTTCAAATATTCAAAAACAAATATTTTTTTCTAATTTATTTTAACTATAACATTGACGACGTTTCATTCCAGAATGTACCGTAATCAGACATTTATTTTTCAAAAAGTACCAGATGCGCGTGATATTTTTCAACAAAACAAATAGATTCTATTCTGATCGAAATTAAAGAAACAATATAAAATACGAAAACCAACTTTTTTTTCTTATTCATACAAAGGATTCATTGATGAAGATTGAGAACTTGAACAAATATTAATAATATGAAAAACAAATTCATACTATTATTTTTGTCATGTTTTTTTCTTTCTGATCAAATATAATTATTCCTTCAAAAACATCTATATATACGGATGTCCTAAACGAATATAATCAGTAGGAAAAATTCTAAAGACGATGGAAGACACAATGAAATTCAAATATGTGAGATCCTATATTTCAATCAAATCTTGATCATCCACCAACAATATGATCTCTTAGCGCAACAAGTTGATCATCTTGTGTATTTACATTTACAAATTCTTCTATTTATTATAGTAACTTATATAAATTCCACAATTCAAAGGTCCAAATAATGATGGTTTTAGACCTCAATCTCTTACATTCGTTTAGCTCTAACTGATGCTGTTGTCTTTTATGCAACAGTTTCTCATAAAACAAAAAAGAGAGAACATTTCTTCTTCTCAAACTACTAATAATAAATTAAACTTTATTTTCAATTAATATAAACATAAAACTATTTTAGATAAACATTTATATTCATTTCATTTAGAAATGTCTCATATTGATATTTGGTATCTATTGGAAATGATATGTTTACTTTGTTTATTAATAACATTATTATTTGAATTGATTCTAAATTATCCATTGAAAATATTTGATTATGGATCAATAATGAAAATATTTGTTGGAATTCTAAATATAAATGTATCACTATGTTATTTTCTTTGGATTGATCAAATAACAATTGAAAATCTTCTTTATGGTTTAATTCTATTCTATGGATTATTTCTTCTTTATCCAATTCAAGTTGCTAAAGAAAATAGTCACATCATTGTTCAATCAAATTTAATCAATCATTTTATACTCAAATCGATTCATTTAATTGGAATCTCTTGTCTATTTTTCTTTTTTCATTTCACTAATAGAATCTTCTTTTTGAAAATCTTTCAAATAACAAAGTCATATTTGTGGATACAAAAATTCATTGGTATTATGCTTCCATCAATAATTAATTCAATTGGATTTGCTTCTCAAATCATTTCCACTCTTTCAATCAAATATTCTTTTCATTCTAATCATCTTTTATTTATTTTTATTGGATTCATTGGAATGATGACTGCATCAATTTCTATATGTTTAAAAGAAAACTTTCAAATTATTGCTTTAATTCTCTATACTCTTTTGATTTTATTTCAAATTATCATGTTAAAACTTCAATTAGACAAACTTTTATTGATGAACAGAATGCAAGATCGACTTCAATTCGAATATCAACCAATGCAAGAATATATAGGTAACTCTTTTGTCTTTAAAGTCATTCTATGCATTGATATATCAGAAAGATGCAGATAATCATTAAATTCTACAAATAACATTTACTTTTTTTCATGTGAAAACTTTTAGAACAACTTATATCCACTGATAACAAAGAAAAAGAAGCGAAATCAAATGGTTTAAGATATGTTTCACATCGATATCAATTTGAAAAAGCGATTGAATATTTTGAAAAGAAGTTTATTGAAGATGGAACAACTTCAGATGAAAATATTCTAAACAAAAAACAATTTCAAGTAGATGTACAATTAAAAAAGATTTTTCCAGATCATACAGACGTTTATCATGTTCCACATGGACAATCAGATCAAGACATTGCTAGGTATTATAGATTAATTTTAATTCTTAATTTTCAGAAATATATATCTCTGAACTAAACCTTCTTTTTCTTTTTCAATCAAATCAAAAAAATGGAAAAGATATTTTTCAGTGTCACTCGATTAAAAACAAAGATTTTATTTTTTTTGATTTTAGACATTTTATTAATGAAATTGGTACTGATGATCCATTTTATATTGTTGATGTTTCTCATTATCCTAAACAATATATGAAATGGAAATGTTATTTTCCTGACATTCAAGTTTTCTATGCAATGAAAACAAATGATAATGATTTTCTAATTAAAATCATTGAGAGATTAGGTGGTGGATTTGATTGTGCATCGATCAATGAATTAAAAACAGTTCTAGCATTATGTCCAGATATTGATTGTTCAAAAAGAATCATTTATGCTCATCCATGTAAACCCATATCACATATAAAGTATTTTCAAGAAAAAAATGTTCAATTAACAGTTGTTGATAATGAAGATGAATTGATAAAACTTGAAAAACATTGGCCAAATGTTCAAATATTGATTCGTTTGAAAACTAAAGATTCAAAATCATTAATCTCATTTTCAGATAAATTTGGTGCGAATGAACATATTGCCACTCGATTGTTTCAGTTAGCTAAAAAACTAAATCTAAATATCGTGGGATGTGCATTTCATGTTGGAACAGGATGTTATGATGATAATGCATTTCAACATGCTTTACAATTTGCTCAACAAATATTCCACATTGCAAAAAAATATCAATTTCATCTCACTATTTTAGATATTGGAGGTGGTTTTCCAGGATTTGATGAAGATCATAGACCATCTTTTTCACAATTAGCACAAACAATTCAACAATCATTAGATGAATACTTTCCACAAAGAGAAAGTATAAAAATGAAAAGTTCAAATTTTGAAATTGTTCCTTTGATTTTTTTTTGTTCTAGATATTCAAATCATAGCTGAACCTGGAAGATATTTTGCTGCTGCTTCGATGGATCTCGTAGCATCGATCATTGCTTGTCGATCAAATAATAAAGATTATTTGAATTTTTCATCAAAAGAAGAAAAAGAAAATGTAGACAAAGATCTGATTGATAATATTTATTATATTAATGAAAGTACATATGGATCATTATCTAATATTCTATATGAAAATACGACATATAGTATTACTTGTCTAAGAAAAGAACATTCTCAATTAGTTGAACATGATGAAACGAAATATAAATCAATTGTTTATGGTCCAACATGCGATTCATTAGATATTGTTTCATTAGGAGTCGATTTACCCTTGCTGAATATTGGTGATCATCTTCTTTTTTATCATGTTGGTGCTTATTCAAGTAGTCTTTCAATGAAATTTAATGGATTTCAAACAACAAAATATTATTATATTTGGAAAGACTAAAACATTTTAACTCTGAATTATGTATAAATATGATATTATCACTTTGCTTTATTTTTTGCTCGATTGTCACTGTAAACATGATATTATCTTCTGCACAGCTTATGAGATAAGAATGAAGTCGATTGTGAATTTTGATTGTAGATGGTGTTCTTCTAGTTGAAGAAATTAGTTGTATTACATATTTTAATCTCAGAGAGATTTGGTTAACCGCTTTTTTATTTCATAATCATTTTTATATCATATAAAGTAATACAAAAAAAATCATATTCTTTCAAGCCTAATCACAAATGACGATAAGAAATACTAAAAATCTAAACTCTAACAACGACTTTTCCAATATTTTCACCAGTAAAAAGCATTTCATATGCTCGAGGTAAGTTTTCAAATCCATCGACAAATGTTTCTTGAAATTTAATCGTTCCTTCATTTAACCAAACAGGCATATCTTTGTAAAACTCTTCTTCGTTTCGATCAAAAAAGTCGCTAACAACAAATCCTAAAATTGATAAACCACGATAGATTGTTTTGGCTAAATAATTTGGATAAATGTTAATTTTTGATGGATCTTCTTCACTATTATTATAAGTACTAATTTGACCACAAATAATTATTTTACCATGTCTTTTGATAATATCAAATATTGCATCAGTAACAAAACCACCTGTATTATCAAAATATTGTGTGATTCCTTCTGGTGCTAGTTCTTTTAATCTATTAATCATTTTTTCTTTTGTATTATATTCTTTATAATCAATTGCCGCATCAAATCCTAATTCATTCACAAGATAATCACATTTCTTTTGTCCACCAGCAATTCCAATGACTTTCTGAGCACCTCGTATTTTCTTTGCAATTTGCCCTGTAATTGTTCCAACAGCTCCTGCAGCTCCACTTACTACTAACACATCGGATGGTTGAGTGTTGGCAACTGACAGTATTCCATAATAGGCTGTTTGTGAAGGCATTCCTAATACTCCAACTGCAGTACTAAAACCAATGTTATCATAGATTGTATTTTTCTCTGTTGATTTCTGTACAACTCTAAGTCGTCCTTCTGTGCCATTAGCAAGAATATATCTTCTCCATGGCAAATATCCTTGAACAATTGTATCAACTGGAATATTTGAGTTTTTACTTTCGATAACACGACCTACCAAGCCTGATATCTGAGCAGAACCAATTGGGTTTGTATCGCCTCCTAATGCTGATTTTTTTAAACTACTACTTAGATAAGGATCGACAGACACAAATAATGTTTTTATTATAAATTCATTATCATTGGTAATAGTTGGCATTGGACATGATTGTAATTTCCAAGTTGATTTGATTTCACTCTGATCCGAAGGACGAGTAGATAAAACAAATTCTTCGTTCTTTAGTTCATTCGTCATTTTCGTTGCTATGAATTTAACAAACTATTTGTGTTTATGTATCTAAAAGTAAAACAAAATTTTTTTACCACCAACAGTGCTAAACGTTTTTTTACAAAACGTGTCTATCTTTTTCACCTGTTACATTGATAACATAGACAACAAGAATGTTGTAGGGATTGTTAGATAAAGAAGAAAAAGAAGAAGAATAGAAATGTGTGTTTTGGGTTAAATAATCAGAATAATATTTCGCTTCGTTCGTTTTATGAATAAAAATCGAAAAAAAAAACAATAGAAAACGAATGTATTTAAATTTTAGCTCCATGAATAACATAAGATTATTTGTGTATGTGAAGAATGATCTAACGCATGCTGTTATATAATTATATCTTTCTCTCTCATATGTTTCTTTCTGTTCTCTCATATATATCTCTTTCTTTCTCTCTCGTACTTCAGGTACTTTTGTTCCTGTGCGACCTTTGTGGACTTCGATCCATTGTCAATCTCTATTCATTAGCTTAATAAAGAGAAGAAAATTCTCTTTACATTATTTAACTCATTCTAGACTATAATAACAACGGGTGAATGAGAGTGGATACTGTGGATGCAGGATGCAAGGGTGTGAATGTAGATGTGGGAGTGAATAGAAGAAACATACGCACCCACCTTCACCATATCCTCGAAAAACCCAAAAACCTGATGGCGAAAATTGTCGATAATTTGTTAAAACAAATTTTCCAAGCCAGTGTGCAGCCTTGTATATTCCATTATTCGCTTTATCTGAGGTATGATCATCGATGATAAGATACCACAACACGACAAACTGCCACGAATCAAACGAAATCTCATTGACTCAAAAAATGACTAATCCGAAATTTAAATCTACAAACCTCCATTAAAGAGAAAAGAGGACTGGACATGGCGAACCTTAGTGTGAGGGTGTGGACATTGATACTATATTCACCTAGTACCCACACCCTCAAATAGTATTAGACATATGCAACGATACCACCACAATATTCTTCACATAACAAAACCCTTTCACCGATGTCTTTTAACTTTCATTATTGAGTTTTTCGATGAAAAGCGACAAAAATATCAGTTTTTGAGCTTATCAGTAATCAAAAATGAATTTTTTTGACATAAAAGTTTGAAATTTGAAACTAGTACACCATACAGTCGACAGAGTTTGAAAAGCTCTATCAAATGATATATCATACGACTTTCTCCCATTTTTTCTGAGATCAAAAAAATTTACTTTTCATACTAGCGTTTTACTAGTTAGCACTAATTGATAATTAAAAATGCCTTAGAAAAGGCATTTAAATTTTGTTTTTGCGTGAAATGATATCTACAAATTGGCAAAATTTCAAGGTATGTTTATAGGAAGGAACCCCTTCCCTTTAAATAAAAGAAAACTCTCATAGAATGAAACTAAGTATATGCCGCTAATTATTAAAAAAAATGAATTTTTCATGAGTAAGAATATTTTGGAAAATCTTCTTTACATAACAAACAAATTTTCTAAATCAGATTTCTTCTGTTTTGTTTTTAGTAATTGAAATAATATTAACATTTAGGATTATTTAAACAAAATTAAATAATGAGAAAAAAACCGTTTGTACAATTATGTATGTAAAATTAGTCTCGCATTCGCTTAAAAGCTTGTTTCAAGACTCTTTTTCTTGTCCCTAATAAAACTCAATGGGCTCTATTCAAAGGTATGCTTAGATTTTTCATAACTCAAACGATACCCTCAAAATACTGATATCTTATATTACAATTTCAACACTCGATTCGTCTAATAACATGTTTATTATAAGACATTCCCCGACAAGATGATGATGATGATGATAATGAACGAGGTTTAGCTTGAAACGAACATACTAAATCGTTTCTTTCTTTCTTTCTTTCTTTCTATCCCATTTAGTATTGTTAAGGACAGATAAAGTGAACCTTCTACATATCAGTATTTATCGTTATCGTATCTATACCGATATTAAATGAAATACGACGAGAGAAAAAGAGAATATTTAATATGTTCTTTTCAAAGTAATATACATGAATTGAAATGTAAAATCAACCATGGAATGATGATGAAACAGTTATGTCATATCATGTCAAGATATATTACATGAATAATCATCGATATTGATATAATTAATTCATTGTTTATTAATAATTATTCTTCTTTAAAATTAAATATAATTTAATGTTGAATTTTCTAATTGTTATAATGAAGTTTCGTTTGATATTGATTTAATATTTAATTGAAAAGAAAATAAATGTTTATCAAATAGCTATGATTATTCAGATTGGAAATATTTCAATGAATTCGAAAGTTAGTTGTTTTATAAACATTTATTTATTTTGATAAAATAATTCAAGATAAAGTAATATAAAAAAGTGATTCACATATTATACATATAAATATTAAGTATTAAAATTTTAGACTTGTATTCAGAAGAAGTTATTCGAGAGAATCAATCAAATATTATAACTAATGTTTATTAAGAAATCGAATCGATCTAATTATATCTCATAGTTATATTTAATAAAGTGAATCCTTCTGTAAATTTAACTAGAACGAAAAACGTTAAGGTTATCTCATGTTAAGATAGTGACACTCATCGAAATATATATTTATTGTGATAAGTGTTTAGTTCAACATATGGATATTTCCTTATCGCAATTGACGTTGAAGTTGAAAAGAAAACTTAATCAATTTCTTTTCTTTTCTAGAAATTGTTCTTTTATTAAAATTAACTCAAATAAATAATTATGTTTTGATTAACAATGAAAATAGAGTAGCGGAATAAGTGGTTTAGTTAGTGCATTACTTTTAAATCGTTTAAATATAAAAATTAGAATTTATTAACAAACTAAAAATATTCAATCAATTGGTTTTGGTTTAAATCTTCAACCATATTGTGTAAAAGTTCTTTATGAACTTGGACTTGAAAATGAATTAAATGAAATTAGTATTAAAACGGGCAAAGTTTTATTTTATTCTCGTTATGGTCAATTAATATTTGAAGATCTTCGTGGTTTAGATGGAGGTTATCGTTGGCCTATGTGTTCAATACATCGAGGATATCTTCATCAACTTTTATTTCGTCATGTGCAACAAAAATTAGGTCATTCATCTATTAAACTTTCACAAAAATGAATTCATTTTGCAAATAAATCAAATTATATACAAATGGATTTTCTCAATACAACAACAGGCGAGATAAAAAGTGATGTGACTAAATTATTAATAGGTGCTGATGGAATTAATTCAAGTGTAAGGAAAATTCTTTATTCAAATGAAGGACCACCAATATGTCAAGGTCTTCATATATGGCATGGATTAACATCTGTTGATAAACTTTATTTAGATGGACGAACAATGATTTGTATGAGAAATCCCGATACAGCATATTTTATAATGTATCCTTTAAATAATAACCTGATTAATCCGGCTTGTATTAGTAGAGTTAAACAAGAAGATACATCTTTCTTAGCACCAGATAAATCTGAATGGACCAATATGGGTGATTGGGAAGATTTTCTTCCTTTTATTAAAGATATGAAACTTGATTTTATTTATATTGAACAAATAATTAAATCATCAACTGTTATTAATCAATTTTCAATTACTGATCGTAATATTATTTCTCAGTGGACATTTAATGGTGTAACTCTTATTGGTGATGCAGCACATCCAATGCATATTAGGTGCTCATCAATTATATCTTTCTTTCATTCATTATAGTATTAATAATGAAACTTTTCAAGATTATGAAAATAATCGACGCCCATTAACAGATAAATTTATTTTATTAGCACGTCAATATGGCCCAGATAAAATCCTTAAGATTATTGATGAGCGTTTACCAAATATATCTGATATTATTTCATCAGAAGAAATTCAATCGATTATTTACAATTATAAACAAACATCTGGTCAGGATAAATATTTATTAAATAATAAAGATTCACTTTCTTAATATGATTTTTATAAATAAAGAATTTGAACTATAAAATTATCTAACTTTTTATTTTTAAATTAATAAAAAATATCTCAATACTATTCTTTTAGTTAAGAAAGACATTAGTGAAATATATAGAAAAAATAAATTCATAATCGTATTATTTTAAATGTTGTATTTATAATTATTCATCATCATTGCTGTTATTAGAAATAATATTTAATACTCGACGAGAATAAACTCTTTTTAGAAAACGATTTCTTTGCTTTAATAATATATTTCCTCATCTTCATAAAGCAACTTCTTGAGGGTGTCTATGTCGATTTGATCAGAGACCTTTTTCTAGACCAGTCGATAAAAATGAATATGTCGTCAATTTACTTGACTTTGTAAAGTACACACAGCACTCAAATTTAAATCCGAAGTTTTCACATTTATTCCCTTCCATTTCTGAACAGACAGAAATTGAGAAAAGTCTAAAATAAGATATATAATATTTCAATCAATATATTGAAAAGCTTAACATATACCTTCTACAAAGAATTCTACATGTCCATATTCACATCCACCGGCACTCTATTGTAATGATTAGAATGGGTACTAGACAAATATGTTATATAGTAAGTAATTCAATGACAAACTGAATGAGGCAAGATATGATTACAAAATAGTCTATGAAGTCTCACCTACGTGCGACAATAAAAGTACGAACGCGGAGGACAAAAAGACATATTTTTCTTTGTCAACAAAGATGGATATCAATGAAGAAAAGAATGAATTGATAAGTACGCTGCTCTCTTGCGTCCTGAAGGTGCGCATAACCCCAACTAATAGTGCGATGTTATCGAATGCACTTTATATCTTAATATAGTACGATCAAGAGAAAAGGTAGCATAGCCATTCAAGTATATAAAGACAGATGATTTTTCATTTTTAGCAACAAGTACGTAAAATGTTATCTCTATCAATAATTCTACTTCTCATATGCATTGGTTTAATCACTTATTATTTTCTACAACTGAGACAACATTATCAATACTTTAGTCGACTTCATATTCCCACACCGCCTTTCCATTTCTTTTTTGGTCATCTTAAAACGTTATGGAATAGCACATCTTTTCCCCGTCAATTTGAAACTTGGACGAAAGAATATGGCAAGATCTACGGAGTTTATCAAGGAACTGTTCCTACTTTTGTT
This sequence comes from Adineta steineri, assembly GCA_905250115.1. Lineage (NCBI taxonomy): Eukaryota > Metazoa > Rotifera > Eurotatoria > Adinetida > Adinetidae > Adineta > Adineta steineri. The sequence goes on from CAJNOI010000178.1 coordinate 138,078, forward strand.
GTCAGCGATCCTGATTTTCTTCAAGAAGTTTTCGTTAAACAATTTGCCGCTTTTTCAGGACGGACGAATTTTTTCGCAAGTGCTAAAATTCAAAATGTCTTTACTTCATCGGATGCAACATGGCGTCGGCATCGTCACGTAATAAATCCAACATTTTCTGCCGCCAAACTAAAACTGATGAGCCCTTTAATCAATGGATGTATTACTAATGTCATGGAAAAATTAGTCGATCATGTCACCTCCGATAGTGAATTCAATATCTACACATATTATAAACGTATGACAATGGACGTAATATGTAAGTATACCTTCACGATTTTCTTTCAACATAAAGTTAGTATATGGTTAGGATTCTTTTGAAGTTTACAAATTTTACTTTTTGTCTTGTCTTGAAATGATGATCAACATCATTTTTGCAGAGTTAACAGTTTCTCAAATCTTACGATTGAATTTTATAGTAGTAACGTCCTCTATGAGTATTTGTAGAAGACCTTACTGTATATATCGAAAATGATAGAGTAACTTTCTTCCTATTAACGAAATCGTTTCTTGAAGAGAAGTTGTAGTAAATACTAGCAAGTTTAGGTACGTTTTCAAGAGAGAGAAATGTCTCGATTACTATAATTTCTAGTATGATTTAGGTCGATGTGCATTTGGACTCGATACTGATGTACAGAGTAATCCAAACAATATGTATTTCAAGAAAGTGGAGGAACTCTTTGGTGCTCGCATTAGATCGACTATTTTCTTCAAACTTCTTCAAGTTGTGCCTCAGGTGCGAACTACAATTGTAAAAATCTTTGATAGCATCAACAACGTTCGAGCGTTCATCAATATTCGTCTTTTACCTTCGGTATCAAAAAAACAATTGCATGAACGGCCAGATATGTGGCTTCATAATCGACTACATTCAGTTATCGAGCAACGACAACAAACGCCAACCTCACGAGTTGATCTTTTGCAATTAATGTTACAAGTGATCACCAACGAACAAATTAATGTAAGTAAGATATGCAATTGCTATTTTCAATTTTATTAGAGGGAGTAAAGGCAATTACAAGTGTATCTTAAATACATTTCTTCTTTAGGATGTTGTACAAGATGGAAGCAAGACAAACTATCGACTAACTCGAGAAGAAATAGTCAGTAACATCTTTATCTTCATGTTAGCAGGATATGAAACAACATCAACTACTTTGGCTTTTGCAACGTATGAACTTGCTCGACATCCGGAAGTTCATCGCAAACTTCAAGCTGAAATCGATCAACTTCCATTGGCCACTGATGATATGTCTGACGACGACATGAAAAAATATCCTGATTATGATATAGTAGCACAGATGCCTTATATGGATTTGTTTGTATCCGAAGTACTGAGAATGTATCCCATAGCAAATCAAGCCATTCAAAGACGTGCCTCCGAAGATACGATCGTGCAAGGAATTAAAATCGAAAAAGGTAACTACATGACAATGGTATATGAAAAAATACATGTCTTTCATCTTTTAAAGGCACCTTAGTATATGCTGATGTTTATTCGATCCATTACGATCAGGAACTTTGGGGACCGGAGGATCCCAAGATCTTCTTTCCAGAACGTCATGAAACAAAACGTCATCCGATGGCTTATTTACCATTTGGAGCAGGACCACGACATTGTATTGGCATGCGCTTTGCATTGATCGAAATGAAGATTTTACTAGTTCGACTACTCCTAGAATATTCTATTTTGCCTGGTGAACATCTCCATAACAAACTCAACATTCATGAACAACCAGCTCTCGCACCGGAAGCAGTGTGGGTGAAATTAGTGAAAAGAAGTGTTTAAAAAAGACAATCATACGATATTCACAAATCTAAAACTTTACTTTTGTATAAATACTCTTCTAATAAATATACGAGAAATATAATGCACACGTCTCAAGTATATTTTTTTTCAAAATAATCCAGAAAAATAAAAGAAGAAAACCATTCGTTGGCAAAGAATAGGTTTACTGAAGTACAGATGTGGATATTTTAATGCGCATACTTACACCCTCAGAATACACGTTGAACAATGACGGCACAATAAGACTGAAATTCACTCATGTATATGTGTTAATCTGTATATTGTTCTCTAATCTATTATTCAATAACAACTTTGTTCACTAGTACACTTAAAGAGTAATACTTCAGATGCTGTAAGTTGTTTTCGAAGATCGACTTCTGTTTTAGCTCGTTCTATCAATGCTTGTAAGCACCAATTCGAATATAATCCATGTGTAACATCTTGACTTCCTATATCCATTTCTAATGATGGATAGGATATGCAAGGAACCAATCTACTGTTACCATTATTCAATAATTTGCCAATTTCGTCAAAATTAACACTTGATAAATCATCGTCACTGTTCGTGGCACTATCACTCTCATCGCCAACAACAAAACCAACAGTATCAAATTCATAGGTTGTTACTGACTGTAGGTCGTCATTTTGGATGGTTGATAGAGACGACTCAATGCTTTCGTTATCAGGATTCGGAATGTTTTTAGGAGTGATACTGGGCTCGGATAGTGATTGAGATACTTGTGCCGTTGTTACTGATGACTCAATGTCATGCTGTTCATTTTTAGTTCGCTTCTCGTGATGTAACACACCATTTATTGTATCATCAGCGTCGACTGTTAAAAATTAGAACGTATATATTAAGAGCACATGAAAACACATGGAATTGTATAAGACAATATCTTTTAATTGGGATTATTCAGCTTTTTGGATTATCTGTATGAAGAAATGCTACAAAAACTAGTATTTTTTTTACAGAAATTGCTGGAAAGGGTAACTTTAATTCTCAAAGCAATATGGCTTTATATCGTACTCTTATGTAGTTTTGTAGATCTTCAATTGATGCTTCTAATATACACATGATCCTTGCAAATTATTCTAGTCATCGTAGAAAGTATACTATTTTACAAATAGTGCGATTAATAACTTTAACAATTTATTCAAAAACTACCTAGCTTGTTATTTTTTAAGAAGGGCATTAAGGGGCATACTTTCACTTTCTACTTGAAAAGTACAAGTGCATGTACTTGCGAAACACGATATAAAAGGAGTGTAGAAGTATAGGAGTAGAAACTTGAATACATTGTCGCCTTGTCTATAGACCATAACAGATGTCTTAGCTGCGCAACCTCCTCACAGACTCTAACATACACGTCAGCATTTTGGTAATCTACGATGGGTCCAGCTTAAGTGACTTTCCTTATTTTAACAGTATTATATCGATTCTATACCGCGATAGGATAGACATTGTAGTGGAAAAATAATTTTTTATATTAATTACTTTGTTTGTTTTCCTGTAACAAAGGCTTATTCTTGGCACGCTTTGTCTTCAATGAAGCAGATTCTTTGTCAGACTTCCGCTTCGAAATACACGAAAGTCGTCCTAAAACGTATAGAAAATGAAAATTGATATAAAAAACATAAAGTGCATATCCTTACTAAATATGCTGGCCATGAAATATTGTAAGGACTCGAATACAATCTGTTTTTTCGTGCTCCTTGTGAAACTTTCTCAATGTTAATGGACTGTAATGTGTCGGTCGACGATAAATTTAAGAAATGACCAAGATTGTATATACACCTTTTTTACTTTTATGTCAGATTTTATCGAGATAAACAGAGCAAACAGAAAAACATGCTATGAGTAATATTAACGTATGAGTCACTTCAATGTGCATTCTCCTCATCCACACAAACAATGAAAAAATGACGTGATAAATTCTAACGACAATAAAATCATAAAAATGAGTGGATTTGGTGGGGTGGAATTATCTGAATCCCGTATGTACTCACAGCGACACTCATCCTCACGATTGACAATTATGTCTGGCATATTATCCAATAGCCTTTATTTAAATATTACATATAAATAAAATAAGAGCTCCATCTTTCTATGATCTTTTTTGAAGCAATGTATTTTTTAGTATTATATCTTTATATTCGTTGATTAAATTGTATAGTTGAATGGACAAGATTTGATTAAAACAAACAATTTCAAATGTATAAAAACCTTCGAAAACCAAATTGAATGTTCACTGATTGTGACTTAAATTCATGTTTTAAAAATGTTCCCAAGATATGTCGATAATTTGAAAGTTAGAAAAGAGTTTACTTCATCATATCGCGTATTTCATTATTATTTTATACATCCACACCTTGAAGAATATCAGTGTGTTTTCGGTTGCAAAAATAGTTTTTTTCTACCCATACAACGCAGTTGACTATGCTATTAAACGCGTGAAAATATGATCTCATCGCATAACTACTATTACGAGAAAGAAATATTTACGTAAGGAAGCAAGAGAAATGTGTAATAAGACACATCATTTTTTATCACCATACCTATCTCTCGTCAGTCTCCTATTCTCAAAGAACTCGATTTTTTGTGTGCTGACAGTCATGGTGAACAGAGACGAGGATAATTTTTTACGATTTTCTGGTGTCCGAACTGTGTTAATAAGGATCTTACTTTTAACATTTCCAGTTTGCAATAGTCTCTTTTTTTGTTAAACTATTTGACGTTTGTGCATTATGCCGTATTTTTAGATTCAAAACAGACATATCTCGACAAAAACAACAACATCATCATCATGTGGACTCTTTCAGCTTTTTCAGACGAAGCCGGTGCATCGTGCGACGAACAAATTAGTGCAGCGAAACGTGCCGGTCTTTCACGCATTGACATTCGTAGTATTGATGGCTTTAATATTACGACAATGCCTCTTGAAAATGCAAAGACCATTAGAAATAAATTGGATGATGCCGGAATTTCCGTACAAATGTTCGGCTCGCCGATCGGAAAAATCGATGTTCTGGATGATGTAGAAATTGATATCGATAAATTGCGGCATCTAGCAGCTCTGGCACCGATATTCAATTGTAATGCAGTTCGCATTTTCTCTTACTATAACAAAACGAAAATCTCATATGTTGAGTGGCGCAGTAAGTCACTAGAAAACCTTACACGTCTGCGTGATGAAGCCGAAAAGCTTGGCTTAGTACTTTATCACGAGAACGAACGTTATATTTACGGCGATATGGGATCGGACGTGAAAGAGATTGCAAATCTTCGCAGCGCAAACTTCAAAACGATTTTCGACTTTGACAACTACCAACAGAGCGGTGAAGATGTTTATAAAGTCTGGCAAAGTCTGGCGGATCGAACTGATAGCTTCCACCTGAAAGATTCGACTTCCGAGAATATGCATGTTCCTATTGGACTCGGAAACGGACAGGTCGAGAAGATTTTACGCGACGCCGTTGCTCAAAACTGGAAGGGTCCAGTCGCTGTTGAACCACATCTGTCTCACTCCGAGGCTGTCGTTCTGACAGGTCCAAGCGGTATTGTGAACGAAAGTTACGCCAATATGCCTTCCGCTGAGAGTTTCTATCTCGCAGTTGAAACGGCGAAGAGACTTCTGAATAAAATCGGAGTTAAATGGAACTAAACTTTTTATCTTGAGAGAAGGTATGAATGTGAGCAAATTAATGGTTTTGTTTTATTCAAGTTCTAATCATATCCACCTCCACTATTACAGTCATCCTCAAGACGCATTATGGCAGCTATCTGCTAATTTAAAGTTTGTTGTTAAGTTTTATTTGAATGTTTTCTTCGAAATATATTCACATCGATTTATCTTTTTAGCCTTGTTCTAGTCTCATTAAGTCCTATTTATAGACAAAATATGGCCTTCAAAACAATTTTGTAAATTGATAGACCCTCTCTTTCATTGGGGATGGAAAACAAAGACAAACTTTTCGTATGAACACTACAGACTAGGCGCGATCAGTGAGCATTTTCAAAGTTTTAAGCGTTTCTGTTAAAATTCTCAAATTATGGAGTGCGCTGTGAACTCGAAAATCAAAAGTGAATTCGTATAGGCATTCTTAAAACTTTGGGTTCCATTTAACTATTCGAGCATTTTTTTTAAATAAAACATCGAATTTGATTTTCATATGATAATGGAGTATCTTCCATTTATTTTGATTCATATTGATTATACATCTTCACTACGAAATAAAATAAATAATATTAATTGAAATAAATTTTATCAACATTTAACTCATATAAATGCGCCGAATAGAATAAATGAATAAATAGTTCGAATATAAATATATTCATAATAGACTAACTTATATAGATGAATGGAAAATAACTTTCTTCAAATAAAAATTGGCTTTTGAATTAGGGTGGGTGTGGGTGTGAGTGTTAGGTGAATTCAGTATCCATACTCACATCTACATCCAATATGTACAGCTTATGTCGATAGTGTTTGGCCTCTGGTCATGTATTTCATTTATCCATCCTTGCCAGATCCTGCTTATCTATTCTTTATACATATTATGCTATCCTTCATGTTTCTTGCGTGCAGACCTTGTTTATGCACACTGTCTATCACTTAGTATGGTGAAGAACATTCAATGCATATAAAAAGACGGGGAAGGTAAGTAAGAGGGAATTGGAAATTATTATCGTTATATAGTGCGTTTAGTTTATTGTACAACGTTTGAAAACGACATCCTATTTAAATAAAGATTGTTACCATCACTATCATCTTTCATATTCATTACATCTCGAATTTGTTACACAGCTGCACACAAATGATATACGAATATTCTATTTGGTAGAGAAATGAGATTCTCTTTCAGGATTTTATTACTCTATCAGAGATTTTACGTTCGTTTAGTTTTTCTCCCTATTGACTCTTGAGAGGAAAAGGTAATCTATTCATAAAACTCTTTTATTATTATGATCCTCTGAAGAATACTTGAGAATTATTCTCTCATGAAAAGTCAAAACAGCTATGATTACAATCTTTATCGACAAAACAAAATCACGAATTTAGTTGTTGGCATAGTGAACCTATTTAAAATGTATAGTTATGCGAAAAAAGTAGTGAAATTGTTTTATCAACTACCAGTGACGATAACAAATGAAATAAGTAGACAAATCTGTCATTTGGAAATTTTTATACTAATCTAGATTCTAACATTTATTGAATGTAGTGCAATAGTATCTTGCGGTTGTGAGTGCGTGCATTCCTTCCATTCACTCTCCGACCCACTCTCATTCATCCGTTGTTATTAGAGTTTGGCATCTGTTAGATCATCCTTCACATACACAAATAATCTCATGTTTTCTACAAACACATTTATTTTATTTCTAAAGCTAAAATTTATAAATACATTCGTTTTCTATTGTTTTTTTAAAATTTTTATCTATAAAACGAACGAAGCGAAATATAATTCTGATTATTTAACCCAAAACACACATTTCTATTCTTCTTCTTTTTCTTTTTCTCCTTTATCTAACAATCTCTACAACATTCTTGTTGTCT